>BMAU01017586.1:0-213836 GCA_019973935.1 Trichonephila clavipes | reverse complement strand
AAATATTACATCACGGCCTTTTTTTTTCAGCATCTTAGCCTTAGCAACGTCTAAAACTGTAGTTAAAATGTCCACGGTATTCTTACATTATGATACAGAAATAACAAATACCGAGTTTCTCTTCAGTATTTTTAAAGTTTATTATGCTCCAAATTCTGCTTTTGCACGATACATATTATCCTGAAAATTATGCGCTAAGAAAATCTATATATATTACATACATGAAAATGTAGAAGATTGGTTTCAGTTTTTAGATATCATCAAACATATAAATAAGGTTATTAATTCCCTCCCAGGTTACGAAGCACTATAGTTATACTAGGTGCTTGTTTAGTAGCACTCTAATAAATACTCAGTGTGTGTTGAGTTTTCAAAAAGTTCATAATTCTCAAACTTTATCAATAACTACTGGAAATTTATTATGCGTGTCCATTTGACACCGTCAGCAAGCAAGTCCAAAAAAAAAAAACGTTGTACAAAAATGCCACGTTTCACAAAAAATACAGTTTCGTTACAGTTAAACATGTGTATAATCGATAGAGGTACACAAGTAAAAATATAAAACTGAAATATAAATTATGAGGATGATTTTAAAAATTAACGGCAATTAAGTGCATTTATATAAAATAAGTTTAACATTTATTATTTAAGTTTAACATTTATTATTTAAGTTTAACATTTATTAGAATAGAATTAATTTAAACTATCTCGCACCATAACACCTGTTTCTCTGATTCAGAAACAGCTGACAGGTGCAGCCACCTAGCGAGGGAAAATCTCCATAAAAACTGTCCTTTACAGTAAAAAGTTAAGTCGAATACAGTAAAAAAAACATTTGAAAGAATTGAGAAACATTTTAATTTATACACCTTACAGGGGATCTATGTTTGAATCCTAGGTTAAGCGACATACATCAATGCGATATTTCGTCCAGTTCTGCCCCACTCTACTCAAAATACTAATATCAACGTTATTGACATCATGTATTATCTTTTCAACGTTATCAGTGATATCTGAAAATTTAGTTTTTTACGTAAGACTAAGTTTTCTTACCCTCCTTTGATGATCCTTGATCTTGACCAGCAAAACTGCATCAAAGGATAATACGTGTAATTAATAATGTTGATTGTGCCATGTTGAGTAGAGTGTAGCAGGAACTGGACTTTTGCAATGAAGTATGCCGTATAACCAAAAGAGTTTCTACATAAAATACATGTTAAGTATGTGAATAAAACGAAAATTTCTCTTTTCTTCCAAAAGTTTTTTTTGGTTGTTGCGTTCGGCTTATTGTTTTTATAATAGCTCTTCGAAACCCAGATGGGAATAATGAACAGTCCTGTGTAATAAACCATGGATTTTCATTTTTTAACTTTTTGTTTCATAAAGATTGAGCATGACATTTCTCTCTTCAGGAAGTAACTTCAATAATGCAGCTAGAGAAATCTGATTGCCAAACCACTTGTTCGCTAATAATCTGAAGGCTCGAGAGGAATTACATCGTATATCGTTCTTATTTTTCTCATTCCTTAAAGTGCCTTAATTGTCATGTTTAGTATTATGAGCTCGATATCTTGATATTCGCAAACTAGACAAAATTCCAAACTGAGGTTAGAATAAAATCGTGTTGGATTCCTCGATTCCAATCTCGCAGCTAATGAGCTTTCTTCTTAGAATCTGGGTCAATTGTGTTAAGTGTGTGTGTGTGTATTTTTCACATAATGAAGGAATACAGTTTGTTTAAATCAAGTGTAAGTAATATTATCAAATATAATATAATTCAAATATGTTATAAAATTAATATATTAAAGTTATATAAATTAAAACTAAACATTAGGAAGTGTTTACTGCAGTGTTTCTCAAACTGTGGGGCGCGAGGATATTAAAAAGTCGAAAACAAAAGATTATTTTAAAAAATTATTAATTTGCTGAAAGTTAACAAACAAAAAACATTCTGGCATAAAAAAATATATATATACATTTATACTAATATAATACACTTATAAAGGTATCAGTACTTTACAATGTATTTTATAAGTAATTGAGCAATATTAAGTTAAGAGTAAGTTTGATAATTACTGACTCCATGGGCTTGTCATATATGCAATTATATGCAAAAAATGAACACTTATCTTGATAATTTGTACGGTTTATAATTAATCCCTTAGCTGCCCAGATTAAAAATACAGTTCATTTCCTAATGCCACTGTTTTTTCCTGTAGGCGCGCGTATGAGATGTATTGGAGGAGGAGAGGGATAAAAGAAAAATAAAGAAGCAAATCCTCTGAAATACGTAAATCCTGCGCAAACACTGTCAAGTTAATTTCATTGCATTACAAATATTTCGGAATTATTCTATGAATAGATAGATGTTCACAGAAAAGATCGTACTTCGGAAAGACGTATATATACGTCCAGACCAATTATTACATTGGCTGTCCAAGATGTTTATATACGTCGGTGGGATTTAAGAGGTTTAAGTTGTATTGTAGCTTTAGCATCAAAACATAGTATTACTGAATTCAGTACACTGTTGTATGGAGAAAGGGGGCGCGATGGAAATCTTAACTCAAAATTGGGTCGCAAGAATCAAAAGTTTGAGAAGCACTGGTTTACTCTCAAGAGTTCGGAAAATGTACTAGTTGTACCTTTTCCTGAAAAATAACATAATTGAAATACCATATATAATACTTGATTTCAATTTCAAGAAATTTTAAGATCTACTTTTAGAAGTTCAAATCTCTCAAATAATAAAATTACTTTAAACCTCGAAAGTATATTACATTCATTAAAAATTTAAAATCCCTTGAAAGACATCTTTTTTATACACTTTCTTTTGTTTCACAAATCTGAGAAGTATAAAATATATTATAAAATCCTTACAATTAGCTCACAGGGATTTCAAATGTTATAAGAAAGTGAGAAATCTTATTACTCAGAAAAAATTATTTTAGAACTGTATAAGTATAAATTTCTACTTATTGCAAAAAGTAATTTGATGAGATAAAAAAAAATTATATAACTTACAATTCCATAAAATTTGTTTTCATTAGAAAACTTATTTTAAAGACTTACATTTAAAAAGTCTCGACATTGTTTAATACTTTTTGAACAAATAAAATATTGAAATAAAATTGGTCTAGTAGAAAATCCTTTTGAGTTGAAACATCGTTTATTCGATTTAAGAGTGAAAATGTAGAAAACATCGGAGAAAGACAATCCTTTCCCAAGTGGGCTTAAGAAAGTTTTCCGGAAATGACTTTTATCTATCTGAAAAGAAGAGCTAGTCTACGTTGTGGCTTTGTTACTATTTCCACTACTCTTCCGTCCAGAAAAGATACACACCAAAGGAACAAATCTCAAAAAGAATGTTCTTAAATAAGTAAAGTCTATCGAAAAAGTATTTATATCTTCCCCTGGCTAACTTTTTCAACCACTGAACTTAAGGTTGTCTTCGGCAAAAGTATGAGAGTTTGAACTAAACGCAAAGCACATTTTCAGACAGAAAAAAATGCCTCAGTTTCCATGAAAATTTGCAATATTGTAGCTCATACCTCTGTTCACAATAGAGTGTTTTTAAAAATCCCAAAATATTCCATGAATATTTTCATTTTTGTTATAATACGTGCAGGCATGCAGCCCATTTAACATTACCGTATAGGAGAAAAAACCCGAAATACATTTTATACCAGAAAAAAAATGCATGAACTCGGTTGAAATTGGAAAAAATGGTAAAAATGCTGCTCTCAAAAGCAATGCATCTCAAAGTTTCAGTATTCGTGACCCAATATTCAATCATCATTTTCATCGTTTCCCCCTCATTCAGTAACAATGCATTGAATTCAATAATACTATACTTTGACGTTAATGCTGCAATATGACTTTAACCTCTTAAGTGCCACTGGCTTATATCAACTTCTCGCTCAGCCGAAGCATTAATTTCCCCGGACGTATATATACGTCTTTCCAAAGTACGATCTTTTCTGCGTGCTGAAATTCATAAAATTATTACGAAGGTCTTAGAATGCAAAAAAGAACCTTGACAGTGTTTGTGAAATATTTACTTATTTCAGAATATTTGCTTCTTTATTCCTTAACCCCCAATACATCGCATACACGCGCCTACGTGGAAAACGGTTGGCACTGGGAAGCGAATCGCGTAACTTTCAATTGGCAGATAAGGGATTAATTATGAACATTACAAATTGTCAAGATAAGTGTTAATCTTTGCATATAATTTTATATATGACAAGCTCATGGGGTTACTGGTAATTATTAAGCTTGTTCTTAACTTTGTACTGTTAAACTAATTATGAAATACATTGTGTAGCATTGATACATTTATAAGTGTAATATATCAATGTAGATGTGTATTTTATTTTTCATTATGTCAGAATGTATTTATTAATTTACTGAAAGTTAACAAACAAATTTAACTAAATAAAATTTTGTTTTCGACTTTTCAATATGCTCGCGCCCCCTCGTAGAGTTGTCATGACCCCCAAGGGGGGCGCGCCCCACAATTTGAGAAATGCTGCTCTAAACGATAGTGAAGCCAGAATATCATATTAATGTTTCAATTCTTTTATATCTGAAAAAAATGTTCCAAATTCTGGTCCTGTTCTTTAAAATTAACTGAAGACAGCCTTAAGGAGAACTATTATGGATTATTTCATGTACAGTGAGATACGTTTAACGCGAAAACGCTTAAGAAGAGTCAGAAACTTCTATACCGACAATGTTTTAAATTGGCTGTATTCCATATAACTTCACAAAATCTGTCATATGTACATGCTTGAAATTTATCATACAATTAAAGTATGCATTTCTCGTTATACTGAAATTAGCTTTTAGCTAATTTTGGATTTTTTAGGGATTTGTAAAATATTTTATCAAATGTAGTGAAATTTGACCCATTTTTCACATAAAAAAATTTCTAAAAAATAAATTTTTGAAATTTTTACAAAAAGCTCATTTTGGTATATATTAGCCATCCTTATGAATCTGTCATAAAAAAAAACTTATACATGTGAAGATTATTTTCCCAGAAAAGGTATATCGAACGTTGAAAATTTACCTTTTGAGATAAATGAACTTTACATATAATTACTTATTTACTAAAACATCCACCACATACTCCAAATGATCTACAATTTTTTTTTAATTTCAGCATCCTCTAACTTCCTGTTAAGTCTTTTTTCTTTCTAAACTTTCTTTGTTTTTTGTAAGCATGAGTTTTTAGCCTTTAAAGGCCTCTGTTTGTCGAAGCGCTCCGTTACCTGTACCGTGTAATTACTAGACTCAATATTAAGTTTTCTCAAATTTTCTGGTTTTGATACATTTCCCGTATTAAATGATGAAATTGCATCCTATGAACCCAGTGATAATACTTCTATTTGTACAAATATTTTCTTCGGTACACGAGACCATATAACGTTGTTTACACTTTCATTGGGATTTTGTGTACCTTCACGCAAGCACTTTTGTTGCAATTCTGGATTAAATGTTTTGATTTCTATCATTCATTCAACTTTTCAGCAGAAACAAAATACTTTGTTTAAATTTTTCGCCATTTAAATGGGCAAAGCCCAGTTTCAATGATTATTTTAAAATAGGTTTTAAAGGCTTCTAAATACTCTAAAGGTTAAAGTAAGGTATTTTTAGAAAGGTTAAAATCTATACAATTTGAAAATGTAAAACTCTCAAAATTGTCATATTAAGAAGATTTCCTGTTTCCAACACTCCTTAAGGTATCCGAATACGTTCGGCACCGTGATTTTGCAAAAGCGCATAAATGGATAATTTTCGTGATATTTAGTGTCACTTAGATTAGAATATAAGCATAAAAGTGTTTTAAGGACATTTTGACGAAAAGAATTTATATTTAAATACAATATTTAGGCAAAAAATTAACTTAGAATAATCTTTTTTCCAAATGTTCTCCCTTTGTGAAAAATGCTTCCATTTTAATAATATTTTGCCTGCATATAGCTCAGACCTCCATACAGAGGCTCAACTAGAATTTTTGAAATATATAACTTAGAAGTGGGTTTATTAATATTTTACGACAACAGAGGGGATCAATTTTAAGAAAAAAACGCCAATAATTATTTCAATTGGTGATAGATCTGAAAATAATGCGAATTTTTCAAAAGTTCTAGTTGAGCCTCTATAGAGAGGTCTGAGCTATATATAGGCAAAATATTATTATAATAGAACCATTTTTCACAAAAGGAGAACATTTGGAAAAAAGATTATTCTAAAATTATTTTTGTCAAAATCTCCTTAAAACAATTTTATGCATATATTCTAATCTAAGTGACACTAAATGTCATGAAAATTATCCATTCATGCGCTTTCTTAAAATCACGGTTACGAACGTAGTCGGAGACCTTAAACAATTTGATGCTAAAAAAAGACAATGCAAAGAAAAATACCAGATAATCTTCTAAAAACCTCAATAAATATTTTATTTTTCTAAAAAAAGGTTTAAAATTTTGTATATTTAACTTCAAGTTCTTGTGAATATTTTTGTTTCGTTGATTTTTATTAAATACATGCATGCTTATATACATATCTATGAGAATAAAATGGACTATGTTAAGCTTAATTTTGTTGAATATATGTTGTTGTTTTTTGCAATATCATTTAACACAAAATTCTTTTAACACGAAAAATATTTTAATCCCCCCTCAGTTTCGTATTAATCGATTTTTTCTGTATACTGTTTATCACAACTTTAAATATAACACTTTTAAAATTGTAATTCGTCTCAATGGCCTAAATTCATGACGCCACATAATAAATACAGTCATTTTTTCATTGCATTCAGAACTATGAGTTTGTTGTTCCACTTTTAAAACTTGGATAACATTTTAAATTTGATGATCGGATTGTGAGTGAGTAAGTGAGTGAATATTAACGTTGCACTACATTCAGCAATTCAATGTCTTTTGGAGACGGACCTCGTCATTTTGAACCATGATCAAGTGACGAGGATGACATCTCAGCTAGCACCCCATCTCCTAACTTCCACACCACACCAATGGGAGTACGTTTAAATTTTGACATATTTAACGTAACAGCGAGGTGACGAGCTCCGGACAAAAGGAAAGGCATGCTATCAAAATGTATCAATTATGCATGGCAGTAGAAGAAACCAGGTAATATTGTTCAGGAAGCTACTTATCTGTTATTAAATAAACATAGATATCAGTCCGAAAACATAAATTCTTTGATGGAATACCACACGTGTGTGTAACTTTGGAAATAATTCCTTACATTCTCTTCCTTCGAAGGTAAGTTCCAAATTTTAAGCATTTTCTCAAGGAAAAAAGGGGGAGGGGAATAAGATAACTTATAAACGAGAATACTGTGTTCGAGAGTGAGGAAAACTATTTTAACGATTGCCTGTATAAAGGGGGAATATTTGGAGACTGTTTTTAGTTAGACGAAAATGGACCATGGGCTAATACGCAAATACCAATAGTAGAAAATATCTGAACAACCATGGTCAAGTGACCTCTCCCTGCTAAATTCACCTTCTGACGCAAGGGGATATTGTGATCTAGTCCTATGTTACATTAAATTACCTTAATATTCTGTTTAATAGGTTTTTGATTAAATCAGTTCTCAAGTAAACGAATCCATATGCTCTCAGACCCTAAACTAAATCGCCAAACAATAAATTTCTATGGTCATTGGACGTCTCAGCATCTAATCATTAAATAAGCGTTTCTTACATTAAAGTTCTATTTGTACAATCCATATTAAGAGTATGTTTTTAGTAAAGAGATTATTATTTTATTGCCTAAATTAGGAATGCTACAATAAAAACTTTGTTTTAAACAGTTTTTTTTATAACAGTTGCTTATTTAAATTTCACATTTTCTACGATAATATCTTCTTATAAAACTTTATACTTGACTATAAATATATGTCCAAAGACTTATTAATAAAGATCTGTTTAAAGAATTTTCAACTCTAAACTAAGAAAAACGAGAGCTCTTTTTAGGAAAAAAAGAACAAACACTTCATGTACCAGCTACAAGTTTCTCCACTCGCTGAACTTCAGAAGAACATTGAATACTTTAAAGTATTCGAGTGGTATATTACCCAGCAAACTATTTTAAGAAACAAATCCTTATGACATGAACAGTTCATCCCCTAAAAGCATCCGGATCTTCAGACTCAGATAAACAAACAGGATATCGAAAAGCCAAAGTGGTCACTTCCTTTAAATCTAGCTTTTATTCTAGTTGAAAACGAAGAACATTGGAGAGAAAGAAGAGCCTTTGAGATGGAGTTAGAGGAAAAAAATTCTGAGCTGGAGGACTTTCAATTTTCTTAGAGAGTTAGCTTTCATGGTTTAGTAGCCATTTCAGTTGGTTTTCTTTTCAGGGGGAAAAATCTTAATAAAGCTATATCTTTTTAATGGATTTGTGAAAATGGAATGTCTCTTGTAAAACAGATATTTCTTTTCAGATATCCCGTATACATTCCTTTTTTAAATTTCCTTCCATGCATGTAAAGGTATATTTGTAAATATATAATCTTGATTTCGCAAACTACAATTTGTATAAGTGTTGATTTCTTTTCATTACTATTGTGAACTATTTTTGCTTTTCATGTTACAATACATATTTTCCTTCAAAGATATTGTTGTATAACTCCTTAAGCGGTTAATTGTTTTGCTCAAAATGTTCCAATAAAAAAAACACATTTTTTATTGCATATACCTAAGCATAATACTTAATAGAATGCTAAAATGGAAGAATTTTTTAAATTTCAATTTTAAAATTTTCCCATTATTTTTTTTAATTTTTTAATTGTGAAACACAAAAACCTCCCTAAAGGTTGACTTTTTATAAGTACACTCTGCATATTACCAAGAATGTATTATACATCTTAAAAGAACTTCTCGCGTTCGAACAGAAAAATTTCATCTCCGCACCTCTTTTTCAAACGGTTGAGGATTTTGTGCATGCATTTCAATAGGGACAGAGATAACATCGACTTTTTTGGATTATATCTTTCCATTTTTATTTCTTCTAAAGTAATAAATTGCATATTGTCTTTCCAATCCCTATCAAATATTTTCAAGAATCTTAATTCCTGTCTTCATCACAAAGAAAATTCCGGATGCGAAGCATTTCAATACCGTGAACAAGCTACATATCTGAAACACACACACTAGCACTAATAATCTCACTATAAGAATGAAAAATATAAGCAAATCAAAGATAGAAAGAAGGAAATATATCAGCGCCCGTACAGCGCACGGACAAATCAATTGAGACCAGCTTTTAGTAAGCCGTACGGTGTACGGGCTAATAAGTTAAGGTGTAAATTTTTGATTCTTTTATTTTTTTTTATCTTCATTACTATTTTTTGTTTAAGAAAGTTTTTTTTTGTTTTGTTTTGTTTCTTGAGAAAGAGATGTGCATTAGAACAAAGTCTTTTATAATGGCCTGCCGCATATGGCCAAGACCATCCGAGGATGAGGTAATCAATAGGACTTCAGAACCTCTCAACTTACCAGTGATCACACCAATGCCAATCGTTCTGTGAGAGTAAAAAGTCTGTACCAATTGCATTGCGCCTTAAAGATCACACAAATGCAGAACATATTCAAGGTTGTTTGAATCGTTCTTAACAAAATCTTTTTACTTCAATCTCTGTTTTTTTCTTTAGCTGAACATTTTTAGAGTCAACACTTATCAGTTCTTGTGTCTGATATCGATAAAATTTTGGAAAATTAGTTGTAAATAATTATGTTAAATTACTTTAATTGTTCTTGTTCTACAGGTGGATTCAAAATTAGTGTGACCAATTTAAAAAGTATATAGCTATTTATGGTAAATTTTGATCACTTTGCTACCAGTAATATTTTAAAAATAAAACGTTTAAATTACCAATATAACTATTTGCATTAGTTCTAGCAAGATATGGCTTCGAAATTCGATCTTCAAACCCGAAACGAAATTTTAAAAGATTTGAAAGATTGTTGCTCAAATTCTTTTATAAATAAAGCATTTAAAAATTAGAAAAACTATTTTCCAAGTGAATTACGATATGATAGGAGATAAAACTTAACTGACAGTAAAATGCTCCACAGGAAAAATGTGGAGGAAAGGAAGTCCTTAGTGAAAAAGAAGTTGAAAAGACGTATATCTGTAGAGAATCCTCTGTGCGTCAAAGAACTTTGGCAAAGAAAGTACAGGTACCGCAATTGACAAATTCAAGGTTAGATAAAGAAAATTTTCTTATAAAAATTAATAAACTAATCTGGCATCAAATGTCTGCAAAGACCGTTGTAAAAAACGTTATTGACCTTATTTAATGTTACGCAAGTTCAACTGCAACTCCTCGGATGCTGTATCAATATTAGTAGTAATAAAATAAGAGAGCAAATTTAATTTAAATAAATTTTCTGAAAATCCTGAAATTTTGTGGCATCGTCTTCTAAACATTGCATATAATATCTTATATAGAAGAAGCACTTTCAAGTAATTTGTGTTTTCTTATAAATAAATTCTGTTTTCCTAATAGTGGAAAAAACCATATGAATTTTTGTACGTACACCAGAAAGAAATCTCATTTAAAAACGGATTTTCCGACACTCTTAGAGAGTGCAAAATCTTTGAGGGCCGCTACTTGCCCACCCCTAGCTTAATTAATTGTAAAAGAATTTAAAGTAAACTTTCATCCAAATTTGAATGCAACGCTTTTCCCTAAAACAGTGCTTCTCAAACTTTCAATACTGGCGCCCCCCTTTTCAATCACAATTTTTAACGCGCCCCCCTTATACATTAATAATGCACTAAATGCAATAATAATGCACTTTGACGCTAAAGCTATAATACGAGATTTTATTATAAACCATACAAATTAATAGCATAAGTATTAAATTTTCAATACTACCTTTAAGCAAAAAAAATAATTAAATAAGTAATAGGATAATTATTATGTTATTTTTCCTTTCTCTTTTAAATTGAACATATTGCAAAATGCGGTGACTGCTTAGAAGACAACATATGGATATCTGCTAAATATAGAAAAATAACTCAGAGGGTCAATTTCTAATCATAAGCATTCCTTATAAAAACTTTGCTTTGCAAGACAAGCCCATGAAAGTCGTTAATACTTATTAAACTTGTTCTTAATTTGGTATTAATTAATTAGTTACAAAATACTCTGTGCAGCACTGACACATTAAAGGTATACCGGCCGAAGTACCCGCTCTTTGCAGGAGTTCATTTATAAGAAAATAAAACATTCTTGACATAATAGCTGTATTGCAATAAGAGTAAGTGCGCGACAATGTTTACAAAAATGTAAAATGTTTTTTTAAAAAAATGATTGCTCAAATTATAATGAGCTTTAAGCGAATTTTAATTTTAAGCTTCACAGAATTAGCATTTATAATTGATGTTAAATAATGAACAATAATATAAAATTCCGATGAAGAATAATTGTACTATTTTTAATATTTAAAGCAAAAAGACTTCAACATGTTTTAACTTGGGAGCAGACGCGCACTCGATACGGTCGAGTGAGGTTATTGAGTCACCCCAATCCTTTTTTTTAAATAATTATTTTATTGTACACGATACAAATCGTTATTCCAGTGAATAATTTAATTAAGAGAAAGCTTACTTACCTACTTTCAAGGACTTTTCAATTTTTCCTTGGTAACAAATAAACAGTTTTGCCAGAATTAACAATTTCGTGATCTGTGTGTTCCGCGCGACCACTTCCGGGTAAAAAGTGTATTCATTATGATATTATGTATGTTACTGCTAAAAACAATTGTTATGCTTTATATGTTTGAAAATATTCATCTTGGTGAAAGTCTTGGCCAAGTAATCCATCAAAGTGTGGGCTCTCCGTATCAATATCATAAAACTGTTTCGCAAATATCATAAAACTGTTTCGCATGGAAAAAAGCGCAACAGAGAAATACATTACTTACAAATTCCTTAAATAAGAAATAAACACATAAGAGATGGGTCATAACTAACTGTACCAATAACTTAGAAGGTCAAACAAATTACAGCTATAATGTGCAGTATTTCAAAAATAATGACAGTGATGAATTTTTTATGTTCCTAAATATTTTCGATTCTGGATCTGGGATCTGTTTTTTCTCTAAAAGAGTAGAATGTTAGTTTTAAAAAAGAAAACGTAATAAAAACTCTCTCATCATGAGATTACAGCAAGTTAAATAAAATATTTTTTATTTGGTTATAGGATCAAAGATAGCTAATTAAGTATTGAAGAAATTTTTTCTTTGATGGTTTTTAATATGGCCTATAACTTATATCAGAGTAAAAGTGCATTTTTTTTTATTATGTCTAAAAGTATTTTGTTTTAATTCATTCCAGTAAATTAATTATTTTTTAAATCTTTTATTTTCGATATGCTCGCGCCCCCCTTGTAAGATTATCGCGCCCCCAAGGGGGGCGCGCCCCACAGTTTGAGAAACACTGCCCTAAAATAAAGTGGCTTCGATTCCATAATTTGGTCAAAGGGACAAAATTTACATGCATTTCAGTTTACAGCCTTTTACTACCACTTCAGAGACCGTAACATATTTTAAATCAAATTATGCCTTTGCATCCTGTCAATTTTCTTTAATACTTTTAGAATTTTAGCACCGCAAATGGGGAAATATTGACAGTAACTTTTTCACCTTCATGGAATGTAATTTCTCTTTACTCGTAAATTGTTAAAGAATTTTTTTAAAGATCAAAATACATTTACAAGAAACTTAATAAGCTGAATAGTAATATATGCACAATATTGTTAGGAAATATTTCTACGTATGATGTAATAATAAATATTTGAATATGAGATTTGTTTCACTATAAGAATTGTTTGTTATACAAAATTATTAATATAATGGATTAAAATATATTAGTCAAAAAGAGTAGTTACAACTCGAGTTTTGTCTTACAGTTTGTATTATGATTGTGTTATGTTGTAAAAGTATATTGAAGTAATGTGAGAAGTAAGCAATGTTGTCAAAAAGTTTTATAAAAATGTAAGGATCTCGACTCCCCGCCTAGAGATGTGGGAGAAAGGGAAGGAAGACTAGCCATGTTCAAAAATTACTTAGTTTATTTGCAACACAAACAACAACACAAGTTTGATAAATCCAAACCAAGAGATGCACCCAATTAAAGCAATATGTAGACAATTAGCGAGGAATATATATATAGATACGCGAAGTATGATTAAACTTTACCTACCAGTAACACTTACTTCAATTCAAGTACACTGCCTTCCTAGCTATCTAATCTATATTCAGTCCCTAGTGACAAATCGTCATCTTAATTATTACAATTATCAAATACTAAATACCTGCGTTACACTTTAAATATGATTAATCACTGCTCCGCTAACAGCCTACCCTATTTTTCTCTTTTTAACTTAAAAGCCTAGACTTTATACAGAGGTCATAATTTACATGTTCACGTTCAGAAAGAGCGTTTTAATGAAATAGTTTTTAAGGATCAAAGATTCCCCAAGAGGATTTGTTAGTGCAGAGGTTGCGAGTAGAGCTGTCACAAAGTGATGAGAAAGGCATCAATGTACAAAAATTAGCAAACACTATGAAAATTTCGAATTTGTTTGCAAAATGTTGGAGTATAAATTAAAAACAAATATATTAATTAATAATTTTCAAATTATGTAACTAATTATTTCATTTAGATTAAATAATTATAAAGTTACCTTCCATGCAGATACTAAGAGTGGTCGCATAATTTCGAAGAAAACGGTCATAAAAAAAGTGCCTATTTTTTTTTATTCTAGAAAATCATACAAAACTAAGTGTGAGTTCAATATATGTATTTATTTTTTAAATTTTGCGTACATTTTTAACTCGATGTGCAAAAAATTACTTTTTAAGAAAAGCCAACATTTAGGGTTATTATGAGTGAATGTTGGTTTTCCACCAGAGAAAAATTTTAAAAACATGAGTTTTTAAGCATTAAAGGATAAATTTGGTTGCACTTATGTAAATGCAAAAACACATTAGTAATTTTTTCTTCAGATATAAATTTCAAAGCATGAGATGCAAAAGCCAAAATTTTACGTAACAGTAACGATCCATCATTACTATTCTGATTCATTAACCGAACTTACAAAACAATCAGTTATTTCAGAATCACTCTCAGATGCATTTATAGTGTTAAAGTAGAATCCGATTCACTTCCTGACTTACACCATAATGAATGCAATATTAATTTGTATATATATATACATTTTATCACATAATGTAACCCACGTATATTCACGATGAACGGAACTATTTAACTGAACTAAAGTTACAAAAACATGGCTCATATATGTTTGCTTGTGCTAACATCTAGTTTAAAATAAAACAGCTACCTTATTAGTAATCTGGTATTGTCACCTGGTAAGAAATTAACATGTTTCTGGGCAAAAAAAATAGATATTGTTAATCTTTTTAGCGCGTTACTTCTGAACACTCCAGCCCGGAAATATCACGGACACGAGAAATAGAGGGGGAGGGGGGAATTTTCACTCCGTGACTTGGACGTGAGCGAAAAGAATGGGTTTAACGTATTAGTGATAACTTTGAAGTGTTTCATGAGTTAATTAATTCATTATTGTTTATCGTATAATATCAATTTATAAGGATAATAAAAAAACCTTTAAGGACTACAACCCCCCCTTTTTTTGATAAATCATTATATTCGTAACAGGGTTCAGAAACCCAAAGAGATTTGAACTACCACACGTAATGAACAAGCTTTATTTGTCTTGATCACATATCCCAAATGCCGAACATGCCAAGAAGTGGCAAACAATATGTTTGGCATTTCACTATGCGTACTACGGAATTAATGCCTATTGGACATAACAGAAATCTCGATTCCAGGAACTTGAATCATTCCTACACCAGATTTATCATCCCCTCAGGTGTTGATTCAATCCCAAGTGAGATGTTTGAATAGAATGCAATATTTTATCAACAAAAAATACTATTTCACGTAGTTTCATAAAAGGCAGATGTCTGAAATTCGAAAACCAAGAATCTATGCATGTGAGAGAAATCCGAGATGCCTGGGACTTCATAAGAACAGTAATTAAATATTCTTGAGTAGAAAGAATTTATTTTTCTTATTTTCATTGAATGTATAAAATGTGTGAAACTAGCAAATTATTAAACTCTGCAATTAATTGAAAATTAATTTGTAATTTAATGAATGAATAATTCCAACTTATTTTTATATTAAAGTATATCATTTAATAAAAAAATTATAAATTACTTAAATATATCAATCTATTAAAACTAATTTGTAAACAATTTGCTGTACATAATATCTCAACATTGATTAAATGTGTGGTGGTCTCCACCAAAGAGCCCATTTCCTGTTAGGGAACTTGTGACGTCTCAACGGTCATGTAGTTTCACGTGGGAAATTATGCGAGTCCGAACACTCCGACTCTTATGTTCTAAGGCAAGTCAACGTTGTGACAAATCTATACGGAACTTTATCACTAACCTTCTGAGTCGTTTTTTTTAGGGAAATTTAATTCCCTACCTATTTCCAATCAACTCCAAAAACGGGACAGGATTCCTTGTTATGCAGATTAGATAAAGTATTTAAGTCAAACGGAATAGTAAAGTTAGAGCAGTAGGAGAGAGATTGAATCAGAAAGTTATAGTGAAGTTAAATTGAAGATTTCTTGTTGGATAATTTAATCTCAAAGAAAAGCTGCGCTGAATTGCAGTGTGGCAAATATTAATTAAGGTCTTATTATTGCGAGTGAAATTAAAATTAAATGTTCAATAAGAACATTGAATATAATTCTGGGATCTCTTATCGTGGTAATCTTTGCGTGATCGATATTCTAATTATTAATTAATTACTTAAGTTAATTTAAAGGATATTACCTTTAAAACCTCATAATACTAGTTGGATATATTTGTTAATAAGTCTTTGATTCTATTGGGATAAGATAACCAAATAAAGAAAGTTGTTTATAAAAATGGCTACTGGTTCTTATTAGACTCTTATTTATTCTCGTTCTCAAAGTGAGGTCCAAGGGGACCATCACAATGGCGCCCAACGAATAAATCCCGAGAATAGAGTCGGATCCAGTTTTAGAATCATTCCGGAACAATATTTTTCGGGGGTTGAGAACATAGATGATTTTTTGGAGAATATTGATCATAATCTCGCGTATTATGAGATACCAGCACAACTAGCGTGTGTTTACTTGAAGGGTCACCTCAAAGGACGGGCACTCGACTAGTTTGAAGTTCTTGGGTATAAGGTCATTGAAGATAAGACAACAGACTACGCGCACTTAAAACAGGCACTGTCGGAACAATTCCCCGTGGTCAGAAACAGGTCGGAACTAGAAACGCAATTTTAATCCTCATCACAAAGGCGGGATCAGCAGCCTTCAGACTTTATTTATGAATTATTGAAAATTCATAAGGTCCTTAATCTAGAAATGTCGGAGGAAAAATTAATTGATCACGTTGTTAGTCGATTAGAACCTCAAATTTTGGATTATGTCGAAGTTAGACATCCACGAAATACTGCCAATCTCCTACAAATCGTTGATAAATACGAAGAACGTTTTATGCATAGACAGATCAGAGGTTCGAGTGAGGGATTTAGAAGTTCAAACTCTAATGAAAACAATCGTTTTAATAGTTTTAATACCCGGCATAGACAAGAAAATTGGAGGGAAAACGGAAATATTGCGAGATACGCCAATAATAGCCGACCACAAGGAGGAGAATTTAATCGATTCGAAAACCAAGGTTTCACAAATAATCGCAGATTCGAGGGTAGACGCCAAGGTGGACAATCGGAACAGCGATTCCACAATCAGGGCGGTCGACAAAGTGGGTCGAGAAATAAATCATTTCGAGGTCAAAATGAACGAAGTAGAAATTTAAACTTTTAAGCGATCGATGTGAATATGGGGGTAATCGATCGCGGGGTACGGAAAATCCTCCAGATGCGGATCATCGGCCTATCAGAGTATCCTCTATAAGAATGACCCCAGTCGAATTACCCTATGTCCCTATTCTATTAAACGAAACCTTTATTACAGCACTATGGGACACGGGAGCGGAGAAATCTTTTATTTCGGAGGAGGTATACCGCAATTATTTTCATACCGACCTCGTCAAATGACTTAAGACAGAGTCGTGACAGCACAAGGAGCCCCATGCAGACATTTAGGTCGGGTAGAGTTGTAGATTAGGATCAGGGAATTTCAGAAACCCTGTGAATTCCATATTCTAGACAACATGCAATACCAATGTATTTTAGGTATTGATTTTATGAAGGCGTCACGACTGACATTGGATTTTGATCAGAAATCCTTGATCATTCCCGACAATCTGATCAAACAATTGCCGAAAGAGAAACCGGTTGATATTGATCTCACAGAATCAAAACTTGGTGACGAGCAACAGAGGCAATTAAAAGCCTTATTTAATAATTTTAAGGGGTTATTTTCCGATCAGCCGGGATTAACGCATGTTCTATATCATTAGATACTGAAGACAAGGGACCAGTAGTGTCGAGACCATACAGGTACGACCGAGTCAAGCAAGGCATTATTGATTATCACATCGATAAGATGTTACGGGATGGTACAATTTGTCCTATTAATTCGCCTTATGCATCTCCAGTCGTTCTAACACGAAAGAAAAATGACCTTCCTCCAGATTCTCCCGAGGCGTATCGTTTCGCGATTGATTATCGCAAATTAAATGGAATTACCAAATATCCTCGATATCCATTACCGGTGATTGATGACTTACTCACCAATATTCCTCACACCAACGTTATGTCCACTCTAGATCTCAGAAGTGACTATTTTCAATCGGCGATTAGTCCAAAGGATATAGAAAAAACCGCGTTTATCACTCGCAATGGCACTTTTGCGTTCCTACGCATGCCTTTTGGTCTTTCTGGGGCGGCACCTAATTTCCAACGGGCCATCGACATTATTCTAAAACCTGTTATTGGGCGTTTCGTGTTGGTTTATATGGATGATGTTATTATTACATCACCATTGTTTAAAGACCATCTAGATCATTTAACTCAGGTTTTTACTTTATTACGAGACGCAGGGCTAACGTTTAATAAGGAAAATGTCACTTCGCCCGTGACAAACTCAAATATTTAGGCCTGATTATTAGTAAAGAAAGAATCGAAACTGACAGTAATAAAATTAGGGCAATTACGGAAATGAAACCTCCCAAAAATAATCGAGAAGTGTCAAAATTTTTAGGGATGACGGGTTGGTACCAAAAATTTATCCCGCGATACGCAGATATATGCGAACCATTGTACCAATTAAAGAAAAAGGGGGCGAAGTTTAACTGGTCTAGAGAAGCACAGGATTCTTTTGATCAGATCAAACGCACACTAACGGAGGCACCAATTTTACAATTACCAAATTTTTCTGAACAGTTCAATTTATTCACTGATGCTAGTGGGGTCGGAATTGGTGCTGTGCTTCAACAAAATCAAAAACCTATTGCTTTCGCGTCTCGAACCCTTAATAAAGCAGAACGTAATTATACGGTTACCGAAAGAGAATGTTTGGCGGTAATATGGGCTCTAAATAAGTTTAAAACTTATTTTGGACCCCTACCTGTGAAAGTGATCACAGATCACGCAGCGTTAACAAAGTTAACCAATGGTAAGAATTTGTCAAGTAGGATGATCCGATGGGCATTGAAATTGTCAGAGTTTAACATAGAATGGGAGCACAGACCTGGTGTTCAAAACGTGGTCTCAGATCTTTTATCAAGAAATCCAGTAGACAGTGTCGAGGGGTCACAAATTTCGTGCGCAGCTCTTAGAGCCCTCGCAATAAATTCCCGTGAACAGTTCATTAAGGAACAGAGGGAAGATCCTGAATTAGGACATATTTATCGATACTTAGAAAACCCTGATGACGGTTCTGTTAATGCGACGGTATGCGAGAATTGGTCCCAAGACTTCAAGTTAATAAATGGTCTCCTCTTTTATGCGAAGTATTTTTCTACTCTGGGAGAACTAAGAGTTTATATTCCTGGTTCTCTTCGAAAAGATATAATGAAAGAATTTCATGATCTGCCACTGGCAGGACATCTCGGAAAGAGGAAGACATCTTAAACTTCGTGACCGGTGCTATTTTCCGTTTATGAGAAAATATATATTTGAATATGTTTCAACCTGTGACCGATGTCAAAAGTTTAATTATAAAAACGCGCTACCAGCTGGCCTATTGTTTAATGAGTTTCAAAATATCCAAATGAAATTGTAACGCTAGACATATTAGGCCCCTACCCCGCATCCCGACCCGAGAGATATAAATTCATATTAGTTATATCTGACTACTTCACTAAGTGGTGTGAACTGATTTCTCTTCCTAAAGCTTCAGCCCAGGCAATAGCTAATGCTTTTTTTGATAACTATATAGCGCGTTACGGAGCTCCGATTTCTTTAATAAGTGATAACGGCCCCCAATTTATTTCTGACGTGTTTGAACATCTCAGTCACAGGTTGGACATCAAACATATGAAAACGGTAACGTACCGACCAGTCTAATCTCACGGAGAGAGTGAATAGAAATTTAGTTCAAATGATAGCTTCTTTTGTTGAAGAAAATCATGAAAACTGGGACCAATTTCTACACGAGTTCGCTTTCGCGCTACGCACGGCGGTAAATGAGACAACAAATAAACTCCGGCTGAGTTGTTTTTGGGGAGGAAAATCATAACTCCGTTTAGCAAGCTCATAAATGTTACAGAGGATACGAAATATGTTGGTAGGAACATCGAAAGATTATTCGATGAGGCAAGAAGAAATATGCAAAAAAAAAAGATTATTCGATGAGGCAAGACGAAATATGCATAAGTCTTGGGAAAAATATTACAATCGCAGAAGGAGGGATGTTCACATCAAAGTGAACGATTTAGTTTTACTTCAAACACATTTCTTAAGTGCTGCGGGTAGAAAACAGGTTGGAAAATTTATGCCTAAGTTTGAAGGTCCCTATAGAGTTTTGGAAGTCAACAACAAAATAATTTAATTATTTGGAAAAGCGGAAAAAAATCACTGTTAATATTTATCAGGTTCGAGTGTACCGACCTCGTCAGACAGACACGATTAGTTCGGATAGTCCGGTAGAAACTCTGTATGACGAACAAGAAGTTAGTCATGGGTCGAATAGATCGAATCAGGGGCAGTTTAAAGAGCATAGGAAAACCTCTAGTCAGGAAAGTGAGGGGTGTAGATCGCGGCAGGGTAACACCGCACGGGAGATCCCCAGAAACAAACGCAATCTAAGTCAATATGAGTCGAAGGACCAAGTTTTAAAACGGTCGAAGATGTGCAGGAAGAGATCACTACAAGGGTCTGAGCACCAGGACCGGAAAAGACGCGCTCCTGAGCAAAGGCAGGGAGTCAAGAGGTCGATCCCATCCTCGATCTCGTCCAGGACTTACAAATTTAAGAGACCTAATACCTCTTCACCAGGAGAAGAGTCCATTGCAGGTCCGTCAAGGTTGCCTGATCGCAGAAGGAGTGCTTCGACTACAGTCGGATCCCGAACGGAAAATAGTGGACGTGATAACCAAACCCGCCAGACCAGAGCGACGAAAGGACGCAACAAACAAGCGGAGAGACCAGTCCGGTCGAATCAAGCCACTACAAGGAGACCTTGCCCATATTATCTACACAGCCGACTGAAGGACAGCGACGGAATTCCTGAAGAGCAGAGGAACATCGAAATCAACGGCATCCCTCACAACTGAATAAGGAGGAGAAGCCTCAGCATGGAAGCGTTGGATGGAGATCCGATACATAGGAGGATTTAACAGACAAAAACTATGTTGTATTGTTTCTTTATCTTCGCGGTACGAACAAGTGAAGAATTTTTGCAATTGAAGCAAGTCACAGGCGGACTCTAAATTTAAGAAGACTGGCAAAAGTGGACACTGCATTGTGTGTGTTTTTTTCTGTAGCAGAAAAAAATGGCTTTTGTGTTATTTTTTTGTATTTTGGAGAAAACATCTGTAAATTTTGCATTTGTTTACTTCGATGTATGACTTCGCTAAGATGCGACAATTCATTTGGTTGTTTGTGTTATTTGTTTATTGTGAAATGATTATTATTGTATGATGTGTATATATATGTGTATATTTTGTTTCAAATCTGGTGACTTGGAGCGCGGCGAAGTTAGATAGGATTAACCATTAACACTAACTAGTGCATAAAGTTTTTCGATTGGGAAGGCAAAGGAACCAGATATTTATTGTATATAAAATTCATGTGACAAGTGTATAAATTCATGTCTGCTTTTACCTACCACTCAAATGGAAATTAATCTTTCAGGGTAGCTGACCCTGAAGTCTTCGATGTTCCAGTGCCAAAGAAGATTCAACTTGTTTCTGTATAGTGATTAAGTAAACTCTATGGGGCTGGTTTTTTACCACCACTAGGGTGGTTTTTCCCACGCCTCCGTTGCCAAATGGATAGAGTGCAGGGATTAAGGGGTCTTGGCACCCTTTGAGCAAACTTCTTTATTTACGTATTTAAAAATTATATTTTAACATTTTATACAATGTTTCTATTCAAGAAAATGTTACCAGATGAAAATGTTCATATATTATTCACACAATTTTAAAAATTTAAATTTTTTGAAGAAAATTGGGAAAATTTTAAAATTTTACTCCTTTTGTAAAAATTAATTTTTTGACCTGAAATTTTTTATAATATTCTTATGGATGTTCTTAACAACTTTAGGGATCGATTTTAGAATAACTTCATTCGTTTTTGAGAAAAAAAAATAAAATGTTGATATACAGGCTAAAAATCAACGAAAAAGCCAACATGTCTTACATTTTATTTTTTTTAAAAAAGTATTCAGTTTATAGCAAAACGGATCCCTAATTTTTTATTACATGCTTTATTTTTAACACGCAGGAAAAAAAAAATTGAAGTGATTGGTAAATAATTGTCGGAGTAGCATTTTGAATGCACTAAGGTTTCGAAAAACACAAACTGAGAAAAACCACTTTAAAGTTTATAATTCTGAAAAAATAATTATTATAAGCTTAATTAAACTTAAAATACCACTTTAAGATATTACTTATACTTTTTTCTTTAATATAATTGCATTTAAATATGTTTTCAACCCACACATTTTTATAAATGATCAACTTTTAGGGAGTACTAATTGCGCAAGAAAACTCAAGAAAAACTTTAAAAAAATTTTTTTTTCTGTCACGACAGAAATTTTAGCTGTTTTTCTTCTTATAATATTAAAGTATTATATTTGTATGAAAAATATATCAGGAATAAGAACTGAAATTATAAAATTATTAATATAAAATGCCTTAATTTAAAAATTTTACATGCACACATTTCACAAGGAAGAAAAATTGCATTATTGTATTGCCTCGGAAATATTCTGCTTTTAATACTACTCATTCTTTTTTATAGTTATTATTTCTATTTATAAAATAGATTTTTTTTTATCATAATGCATTTTTTATCCTTTTTTTCTAAAAAGGGGGTGTGGCTGAATTGCCTAATTTGTTTTCAAATGAAGTTTTAGTCAACTTCTAACTTTCCGACATGCACAAGTGATATATCAATCGAAAGATAATAATGCAAAGAATAAGATTAAATGAAAATAAAAAAAACGATAGGTTTGTGATTTTTAGGGTACCAAGTCATCTTAATTTAAACTTGTGAAGTATTATGAGGTTTAGCAATTAATTATAAATCGTAATTTTATTTGTCCTTTTCTCTTAAGGAATGAGTTTCCGTAATATACTGTTAGAAGTTAAAGTCGTCGGAACTATAAGACAAATATAGAGGAATTACGTAATTTATTTTCAGGACGTATAAGTCCTTCGAATAAATCCCGTTTTCTTTTTGGAGGGGATTGTGACAAATCTATACGGAACTTTATCACTAACCTTCTGAGTCGTCTTTTTTAGGGAAACTTAATTCCCTACCTATTTCCAATCAACTCCAAAAACGGGACAGGATTCCTTGTTATGCAGATTAGATAAAGTATTTAAGTCAAACGGAATAGTAAAGTTAGAGCAGTAGGAGAGAGAGATTGAATCAGAAAGTTATAGTGTAGTTAAATTGAAGATTTCTTGTTGGATAATTTAATCTCAGAGAAAAGCTGAGCTGAATTGCAGTGTGGTAAATATTAATTAAAGTCTTATTATTGCGAGTGAAATTAAAATTAAATGTTCAATAAGAATTATTCAATTCATATGTATTAAAAAATCAATTTCATTTTTCCTCCACAGGTAATAATTGATTGCGTTCCATACTGTTTTTTTTTTGCACAGGTTAACAAATTCTAATCATGGAAAAATTAATATATGGCAGACGTGGAAGTTGTAAAAAAAAAAAAAAATCTTACTTCTTGTACTAAATGGTAAAGGCACTAAACAATATTGTCGCCCAATTGGTAATTTTTTAGAGGGTTTTGGATTTTTATTTTGAATTTAAAAATTGACAGGGAGTAGTTAAAGAAGTTTCTAGATGACAGGCATTGAATTCACCCGAATTATCAATAGGAAAATACATTGAGACAATCCACTTTGAATGATCAGGAATGAAAAACAGCATGTGAACTAACTTTCGAGAAAAGTTAAACGATCGGACCCAATTTAAACATTGTCAGCGACGCGTCCAACAAAGTACCTGATACAAAAGCAGAATTAAAATAATTTATAGTTATAAAAACTAAAAAAAACACGCTTTTATAGTTTGTGTGTGTGTGTGAATCAAACTAAAAAGTAAAAGAATAATTCTTAAAATAAGAATAAAATGATTAACGAGAAATGAATGTCATTGGGATAAAAGCTTGGGGGCTTTATATTAATTGTTACAATTTCTTACTAGTTCTGTTCCGAAATGCTGAGTTAGTGCAAAAAGGTAGTACAAAGCACCCCATGCTTTTACCACAATGACATTCATTTCTCGTTAATCATTTTATTCTTATTTTAAGGATTATTCTTTTACTTTTAGTTAGATCTACAATAAAAGCCTGCTTTTTAGTTTTTAAAATTATCATTTATTCCTTGTTGAATTTATTCTTGAGTTTGATATTTGGAGCCGGAATTATGTGGCTCCTGGAATTAGTCTTGTTCTTCAATGGATATTAATTAATGGGTCTGAAGGATATTTATTCTCTCCATTTACGGGGCCTCGGACGAGGCCCCTATCGCTGTATTTCAAAGATTCCGTCTGAAAAGATACAGGTCTTAATGAAAGTGTGTTAAGTAGAAATATTAAACATAAATCGTATTATCACCTTTTAAACTTATTGCGAAATGTTAATTCGTATTATCACTTCTAAGCATATTGCTTTTACAAAATAAAATATTTAGCAGTTAGAACATAAACTATTTTTATATTCCTGTTTGCAGTTTTAGGGTTGCACCTTAATCTTTTAGGCGCTAAATCTGGAATTAGTCGCCAAACCTAGAAATGACATATGGAATTAGTCGTCAAATCTAGAAATCCTTATATTCCTGAACTATTAAGATCCTAATTAGGACAATGAAACAAAATTATGAAATTATAGCCACACCGCCTACCCCCCAAACCATGCGCACAGCGCAATCAACTTTAGCTCTGAAATTATTGTATTGCCATCGTGCCTTGACAAGTGTGCGAAATTTCGAGTTAATCTGACCTTTTAAAGTGAGTAAAAATCGAGTTCAAAAACGTAATTATATACAAGTGAAAATTATAAAAGCGTGTTAAAAAAAAGAATATACTCCACAGAAATAGTTATCTCTAAATATCAAAAAAAAAGGTACAGTGTTAAAAAACATTTACAAACATGGAAATATTTTACGCACCACTTTTTAAAGCCGAAAGATTTATGTATAATGTTTCGCAGCACTTACTAGTTAAGCTTGGGCTTACTGTCTGATTCAGACTAATCTTTCGCCTTCACTTAGTGGAGGTAGAACTACAAACGGAAGATTGCATGTGTGCTTCTCACTCTTAGGTGTGCTGTTTTCACGCTAAAGAGACTGCACATTCCTTTTTCAAGTCGGCGGACAGTTTTTATAGTAGAAGCGTTTGGCATGGAAATCCTTGCTGAAAAGTAGATTTTAAAAAAAGGCTAGTCAAAGCTTTTTATTTTAACAGTTTTTCTAAGCGTTTCATTTACGCTATTTTTGTTTACTCGCGGGATCAGAATTTCTTTTTTCCTTTCAATTGTTGAGTATTTTATTAAAATTTTTCAAGTAAATCCTTCAACTTTTTAAAGTTCTTTTAAATATTAATTTAATTTCTTTTAAAATGGGCAAGTTATCAATTCACATCATCAGACAGGAGATAAAAACCCTGACGGGCTGGGTGCTCCGCAAACAGCCCCAGCTACATGATTGCCGCGTTCCATTAACTCTACTTCGTTATCTTCATAAAAAGTAATGTTTTTATCAATATTTAATTTTTAAAAAAATTAAACCATGCATTTTTCACTGGTGAATCAAATTTTCTTTTTGCAAATTGTAATTTTTGTTAAATGATACTTCCGACAGTGAATGTGTATAAAGTTTTGTTTTCAATTCACAGGTTCGAATTTTAAAAGTTTTGGTTTGCTTCATTTTTTTTTTCGAATCTTAGGGTTCCATTTTAATATTTTAAATTAGAAGAAAGTAAATACTATAATGAAATAGGAAATATACTTCAGTTTTCCAATGCTTTGTCAGAGAAATGCTTTTTTTAATTATATTACTCGAACATAATTAAAGTTTGCAAGGATTAAAAGCGTCAGAGGAAAATTATATGAAGAAAATAAAAAGAGAATCGGATGCTTTTTACAGATTGTGTTATTTTCTTCCTGAGTGTCTATTTTCTTCTACTAATGTGTTTCCATTTACATTGTGCTAAATTCTATTGAATGCCATTACTGCACCGATCAAGAAATTGATGATTTATTGGAAAACATGTAGCACTAGCTACTTTCTTTACGGAGCTAGATGGCGCTCTGCACCCACCTTCTGAAATATGTTCTAGTATTTGAATAAATAAATTTTTTTACTCTCTATCATGTATTTATACCGGACTAAAAAGTATAATTTTCTTTCTTTTTTTCACATTTACACTACATTAAGAAAATTATTTATTGAATGGTACTTGGTATGTCGTGGGCGTAGCAGTGATCTGCAGCAATAATGGTACAAAAATTATCAAAACAAAAATGACAGCTAGCGACATCTATACTCACTAGTCATGACAATTGAAAAAATTCAGCTACAATAAAAATAGTACTTTCACATTATACTTATACTTACTAATATTAACTCCATAAAACAAGAAGTTGAGAAAAAGGATAAAATATTATGTATTGTTTTTTAAAATTCTTTTAAAATTAAAATTTTGAAAATACGATGTAGACTGTATTATTACAAACGCCTAGTTGATTTGATGACATATAAAAAGTATAAGATGGAATATACTTGGAGTAATTGTTATTAGTACTACAATTTTTTCGTGATTGGGGGAATTAATCGATTTGGCAAGTGAAAGTAAATAATTAATTCAAATTCAGTCTTTGAATTATTCTTTTATTATGGAAAAATGTCATTATATAAACACATGTTTTATTAAAGAGTTTAGCACAAATGAATAATAACTATTCTGTTACTCGTACATAATATTACGAGTATTATTACTTTGTTTAAAGTGCGTTATCATCATTATAAATGATGTCATCTTCATTAGCTATATTTGAGCTCCTACCACCGCGCACTCTAATTGGTCAAATTAAATAGCTAGCGCTTACGTCACTTCCTGTTACACACTTTCGTTCCTTTGAAATCACTCCTACAAATACCCAGCAACCGAGAGGAAAGATATTACACATGTATCAGATGACATTTTTATTAAAGAAATTCATCCAAAAGTGTTTTGGTGTACTATTACTTTAGTGACACAAATATACTCCTTAGCAAATCAAAATCACCCACTCGTAGGTATGGGAAAACCGATGTTGTTTCACCAAAGGAATCATCTGCCATTTTTTTTTTTAAATATTCAATTAGAAAGAAAAAAAATCTACTTATATATATATATATATTTGCAACTATCGTTCTAAATCAAAAGTCAGCAAAATGGCGTACTTGTAACTAGCTATTCGATTTTGGCAGGGAAAATATGTCTTCCTTCCATCAGTTCTGTAGACAACACGTCCTATTAAGCTCATATTCGGTCAAAATATAGCCGCTAGTCGCAATTTAGAGGCACATTAGTTGGGGGGTCTTTGGGAAACTGGATTTTATAAAATCCGCCGTCCCATATCTGAAGTATTTGAATCATTAAATGTGGTAATTGGAAATTAAAAATGGCACTTAATAGTAATTATAGTTCACTTGAGTTCTTAAAATTGTACTGTCCAAAATGTCCTTTATGTTGATTCCAGAGTTCTTTTGCTGTCTTAGGTGATTAATGTGGAGTCTTGACAGTTCGTTGTAGCTCGCAAGGAGCCGTGCTTTCCTTAGCAGTGTGTCGTCGCAGCATGGTGATTGATGGGGTGGCATTTGGGGTGAAGCGCTTGTCAGGAGGAGTGACGTCATCTCGTAGAGGAGCGGGCTGTCAGTCTTGATTTGTGGTCTTTCTGTCGATTGTCGGTCCTGTTGTGTGAGAGAAGGCACTTCTATTGGATGTTGCAGCAAGTGAGAATCCTCTCTATTGGCCGTGCTCGAAACGGACCACCTTGGAGATCTTATCAAAAGATTCCACCAAAAAACCGGCCAATCGTTTTACGGAGAGGATCTCGGCATCACGCTCAATGATTGTAGAGTGATGACGAATCGAAAAACGGGCTTGCCCATGCCCCTCTTCCTCCTCTCCCTGCCCAGAAACGAAGCCAACCGAGATATCTACAACATCACGGAGGTTTGTTTTATGAAGATAATAGTCGAGCCTCTCAAGCCCAGGAATGGCCCCGCACAGTGCTTCCGCTGTCAGGGGTTCTTTCATAGTTCCCGTTACTGCACTCGCAACCCCAAATGCGTCAAGTGCGGGAAACCGCATCTCACCAGAGATTGCAAAAAGACCCCCGATACGGACGCAACCTGCTGCCATTGCCAGGGCAATCATCCTGCCAACTATTCTGGATGTCCGATGAATCCTCTCAACAAGCCTCCACCCCCTCCCAAAGTTAACGCCTGGCAGGAGAGAGAAAGAAAAAGAAGGGAAAGGCTGGAAGCCGAGAAGATACAAGCACATACCGCCAGTACCACAACAGCAACAAATAGCTCTATCCCTCAGCCAGCCGAGCCTCCAACTCGACCCACGGAGACGAGGACGTCACCCCAACTACAAACGCCTCCACCCCAGTTCCCCACAACCCAGCCCCCTCAAGATTCCTCACTCCTCGACACACTCAAAGAACTTCAGGACCCTCAAGTAGTGGAGCTTCTCACCACGATGAAGAAAATTGTCGCAATAGCAAAACAAAACAAGACACAGGGCGAAAAGGCCATCGATCTATGCCACCTCCTCGGAATCAAGATTTAACTGTCCTCACCGCTCCATACTTCATATCGTTAGCTGGAATGCTAACGGGATAACTTCAAAAACTCAAGAATTCGAAAATTACATAAACAACAATAACCCGGACATAATAGCCCTGCAAGAAACCTTCCTCCGACCCTGCATCCCCTTCAACCTCCCAAACTACTCCACCTACAGATCTGACCGTCGCACCCACCGCAGCGGCGGAATTGCCATCCTCATCAAAAACTCCATCGACCACAATAGCATCATGATCCACACCGACGCCGTCGAAACTGCAGCCATAGAAGTCAAAGGCCCTAATCATAATTTCACCATCTGCTCCGTTTATAATCCTCCGTCTGCATCCACCCCTAATTTCATTCAAGACCTCAAGAAAATATTCCGCAATAGAAACCAATGCCTGGTGGTTGGTGACTTCAATGCTAAGCACAGATCCTGGAACAACAGCATCCGCCACAACGTCTCCGGAAATGCCCTCTTCAAATTTGCAAACGATAACGGTCTCATCATCTCGGCGCCGTCCGAGCCAACCATAATACCATCTCAAAGAAACAGAAATCCTGCAATAATCGACCTTGGCTTATCCCGCGGGCTGAGCAGCATCACCGTAGACTCTCGCTGCGAACTCTCCAGCGACCACAATCCTGTCCACTTCGTCGTCCACTTTAACTTCAACAATAGTCACATCCCCAACTGCAAAACAATAACCAACTGGAATAAATATCAAGATATCCTTGCAACTACAATAGCCGGCAATCCTCCAATCAGTAACATTGAAGACATTGAACATGCAATAGAAAACTTCAACCTCAACATTCATACCGCAATAAACCAGTCCAGCAAATTCCTTTCCGCAAAGCAAGCTTTCACCCTCGTCCCGCTTCCGATCAGACAGAAGATAAGGGAAAAGAACAGGCTTCGAAAATTCTGGCAAGAAACCCGTTACCCTCCCACGAAATCTGCGATGAATCGCCTCACCAGGGAGATTAGAAAGGACCTCCTGCACATCAAACGACGAGACTGGGATGCCGCCCTCGTCGAAAGCGGCAGATCGCCCAACAACATCCACAAATTCATTTCCAGAATGAACAGAAAGCCTGTTTCCTACCCCCCTCTCCTGGGATCTCAAGGCCTCGTCTTCGAAACGAGGGAGAAAGCTGACCTTTTCGTGGACACATTAGAAGATTCCTTTCAAGAAAACCGCACTCCATACGACGACGACCACATCGACGAAGTGGACAGAGTTGTTAGGCGATTTCTTCGCCGCAACACTCCGACTGCACCCCCCCCCTCACTTCTCCAAATGAAATATGCCAAATAATTCAAAAGCTCGACTGCAAGAAAGCCCCGGGATCGGACCAAGTTAAAAACATAGCATTGAAGTCACTTCCCATCAACGCAATCACCCACCTAACGAAGATCATCAATAAATTCCTACTAATGAACCACTTTCCGAAGCCCTGGAAGCATGCAACAATCATCATGTTACCCAAGCCTAAAAAAGATTTAAAGTTTCCAATTAATTTCCGACCCATCAGCCTCATTTCTTCAATAGCCAAAATTTACGAAAAAATCCTCCTCACAAGAATTCAACAGCATACAACCGACAATAATATCATCCCTGACTTCCAGCATGGCTTTCGGAAAGAAACCTCAACCTGCCACCAACTCCTCAGAGTAGCAAATAAAATAATCCACGGTTTCAACCACAGCAAGACAACGGGAGGATTGTTCCTCGACGTCGAAAAGGCATTCGATCGACTCTGGCACAACGGCCTCATCTACAAAATGATCAACCTCCACTTTCCTGACTACTTAATTCACACACTTGCAGACTACCTCAACGACAGAACTTTCCAGATAAAAATAAACGCCACCATCTCCAGAACAGGTCAAATCCAAGCCGGATGCCCGCAAGGATCCAACCTAAGCCCCATCCTTTACAATATTTACACTCAAGATTTCCCCACCTCGCCAGGAGTCGAAATATGCCTTTTCGCCGACGACGCAGCGATCATCAAACAAGCTACCTCACCACATGATGTACGAGCATCGCTTCAAAAATACCTCATGAAGCTGAAGAAATGGTTGAAACTGTGGAGAATCTCCATCAACACCACCAAATCAAGAGCAATAATATTCAAAAAAGGCCCTTTCAAGAACAAGCTCCAGCCCCTCCGCCTTTTCGGAAACTCAATAACCTGGTACAACGATGTAGAGTACTTGGGCGTCGTTCTCGACAAAAGATTCACTTTTAAAACCCACCTTGACAAGATTACCTGCAAATTCAAAAACCGATTACATGCTCTCCATAAACTCCTCTGCAAAAAGTCAAAACTATCCATCAACAACAAAAGAAGCATCTATCTACAATACCTACTCCCGATCATAACCTATGCCTCTCCCATCTGGGGGAGTGCAGCCACCTGTCATATCAACAAACTTCAAATCCTCCAAAATAGAGCTCTTCGACTCATCTTAAACGCACCTACTTACGTTAAAAGAATCCACCTCCATAGAGACTTAAAAATTCCAGCCCTCTCCTCAAGAATCCGAAAACTCGCAACAAAATTTCATGATCAAGCCGCCTCTCATTCAAATAGCCTAATTAATATTCAGCCCTTCATCGACGCCCAAGGAATCTACAAAATGCCTCTTCACACAACCAAATTGAAAAGAACATTCTAACCCCCCCTGCCCAACGACGTTCCTCTTCACGATTCTTCGATCCAAGAAGCATTCCTACCCAAGTTCCCTCCCGGGAATGACGTCACTCACGAAGCCACTGCACTCCCACATCTTTTCTTTAAACGTTCCTGAGAATGACTTTCGAGTCTTGCCGTTCTCGCCCCACCAGATTTGGTGACGGCTCCGTTCCTGCCTCCCCTCCCCTCTCTGAGGGTGAGTCTCCTTTCCTGCTTTCCCCCGCTTGTGGGGGCATTTTTCTCGCAGCCACGTGCTGCGATTGTTGTTTTTCTTTTCGTTACAGATTCCTCAAACGGAGAAGAAGCGCTTGGTTAGCGCTGGTGCTCCGAGAAGCCAATTCACCCTCGTCGTCGTTTTACGGAGATTCTCTTTTGAGACACGCTCGGGTGTAGTCGCGTCTCCTATACGCTCTGCACTCTTCTACGCTACACTACCCAGGTCATTTTGGAAGCACTTGTCAGTCGTTCCTATAGCTCTTATCAGGGCTGAAAGGATAGGGCGACGACCAACTTGATCTGTTCCCACCCCTCAACTCGATTTCTCGGATACGACCATGGCCTCGAACCAGGACCTAACTAATATTATGGAATTATCTCTCCCCTCCTCCAATGAATCAACCAGACCAGGCACGCCCACGGAAACCAACTGCGAGCGACTAATTTCTATCAAAAATGACATAGAGAAATTCAGCATCGTGGTTGAAAATACCAAGGCTGGACTTAAGACCCTTATCTTCGCTGGAATCCCGGAAAATGATCCTACCATACTGGACCACAACAGAAGGCTCGAGGAGTATCAACGACTCCGACAACTGGCGGAAGGTGAGTTTACCTCTCAACCTTACTGTAATACCCCCGGCTGTACCATACACCACACCCCTAGATGCTCACCAGTTAAATCCACTCTAAGCATAAGCAAAACTAGTTCCATCAAGAGAAAAGAAAACGAGGACGGATACACATCCCCCTCTAATAGGCAGATTGCTAAAACTCGACGAACTACCTCTAATATCGATAATAACTTTAAAATCGACTTAAGGAATAAATTTAATAACCTTAGAATTGAACAAGTAGCAGGACCTTCTTTGACTGAAACTGTCAATACACACGTTAAGGACACTCCCAACACAACAACAATACCTAATACTGACACCTCCACCAAGGCTAACTCTAAACTTTTACCGCCCCCAGTTTTTCTTGAAATAACAACCGAATACAGAAGCCAAATGAAAGTTTTAAATGCCAAATACCCTAAACTCCGCAGTAAAATGACTGGGGAATACCTTAAACTATACACAGACACCGATGATGAATACTATGAAATACAAGCATTCCTAGAAAGCATTAAATACAAATTCTTCTCAATAACCCCCAAAAAAGATAGGCCCATAAAAGTCGTCATCAAGGGGCTTCCCCGAGACACCGACACCAAAGACATTCACTCAGACCTAATCGACGCAGGATTCACCGTTCTGAAAGTGACTCAACTAATTGGCAAAATTACTAAAGAAAAAATTCCAGTTTTCCTTGTTTCTCTTCCCCGAAATATACCTAATGCAAAAATCTTCGAACTGAAAAAACTCAGCTACTTGTCCGTTAACGTTGAAGGATACGAAAGCAATGGAGTAACTCAATGTTACTCCTGCAATAAATTCAATCATACTGCAGATAACTGTCGCCTAACCCCTCGTTGTTTAAAATGCGGGGAAAACCATCAAACTAGGGATTGCCAAATTCAACGCATAGAAAACGCATTCTGCATTAATTGTCAAAATTAGGACACATGGCGAATTACGCCAAATGCCCACTTTACCTAAGCAAAAGAAAGTTACACCCTCGAACTACAAAAACAACTACACCTCCATTGTCAATAGCCTTGTACGACCAAACTTTTCCTATGCTCAAGCCACAAACAACAATACCTCAAATCCGCAACAACAGATGGCACCACCAGTCAAAGCACCTCCTGCTACTAAAACGCAAACTCAGGCCAATCGCGTACCCACTCCCCCCCAGCAAGTTAATTCTAATCAAAACTCTAACGCTGCACTAATTACCCAAACCCTACAAGGAATCATTCAAGCCCTCACTACTCTTACCGCTCAAATCAGTAACATGAACTTTAGTGACAATACCCCCCAAAATAATAAAACAAGAAAATCTAAAAATCTTAAAAAACGCGAGTTATGCGCCTTAATTGAGGCAATATACGATGACGATGATGAGTAGACACCCAATGTATGGCCTGAGTTTGTGTTCTTGGAACGCAAACGGCATTAAAAGAAAATTTTTTGAATTTAAATTATTTATCGAGAAGCACAGCCCCGATATTATTCTTCTTCAAGAAACCCATCTGAGACCATCGCAGAGATTCAATATTTGTAATTACAATTGCTACAGAAACGACCGTATCACGGACGGCCCTGCATCCGGTGGTACTCTAAGTTTAGTCAAAAGTACAATTCCACACTTCCAACCACACTCCACACCACTCCAACACATAGAAGCATCCACTGTTACTCTTAATCCGCCTAACATAAATCCAATCACCATCACTTCTTTATACATCCCACCTCACTCAGACAAATTCTTATTTACGCTAGACATTGAAAATATTCTTCAGATCAACAGCAATTGTGTGATTTTTGGCGACTTTAATGCCACACACAATGCCTGGAATAGCTCCCATAATTCTACTCGTGGTACACAACTTAAAAATTTTGCTGACACACTTAATCTCAATATTGCTTTTCCTAATATGCCCACCAGATATGGACCTCACTCCTCCAACACTCTAGACATTGCACTTATCAACAACTTTAATTTCCCATACGAAATCACATCCATATCTGATTTATCTTCCGACCACAACCCAGTTATTCTTAATTTTTCACTCTGTAATATCACACACATGTATAAGAATAGAGCAATTACCACCTGTTGGTCTACCTTTCACAAGAATCTCGATAAAAACATACACTTCGCTGACATTTTAAACATAAATAACCCACACACACTGGAAGACAAAATCACTCAGTTCACAGACGCAGTTCGCTCCGCCCACTCTCTAGCCTCTAAAACCAATCACACGCAAAGCACACTTCTACACTCCACAGCACATCAAAAATCTCATTTCTCTTAAAAAAACAGAGCCAGGAAACTTTTTATCACAACACACTTAACCCCATTTATAGAACAGAAGCCAATAGACTACAAGCTCACATTAAAAAACAAGTTAAAATTCATACGCAACAAGTTTGGAACGACAGGCTCAAAGCCCTCGACACGCGCGATAATAGTATCTGGCAAATTCAAAGAAACTTTAGGAACACAAAATCTAACATACCAACTCTTACACACAATTCTGGCATCGCAACCAGCGACGACCAGAAGGCTAATGCACTTGCAAATAGTTTTAAATCTAATTACACGGAAAATAAAAGACCAGATGATTTCACAAACAACATTGACTCTGACGTCACTTCGACTCTTGAAAATTTCTTCACTAACCCCCCGACTACCACACTCGCTCCTACTAACACTGATGAAGTAATTAATTACATTAAAAAACTTAAAAATAACAAGGCCCCTGGCCTCGACAATGTCAATAATAAAATGATTAAAAATTTTACTTTCAAAACCATTTTTATACTAACGCACTTAATTAACAAGATCTAAAAATTAAGACATTTCCCTCGTAACTGGAAAACTGCTATAGTTTTCCCCATCCGCAAACCAGGCAAAAATAAAAACTCTCCTGATTCTTATCGCCCTATCTCTCTCCTTTCTAGCCTCAGTAAAATTGCTGAGCACATTATCCTACTTAGAATCAATCAATTCATCATCAATACTGACTTCCTAAACCCTAACCAATACGGATTTACTAAGCAACTATCTACCTACCACCCACTGCTCAGGCTTACGGAACAAATCTCGGCTGGATTCCAGAGCGGCAGATCCTCTGGAGCTGTCTTTCTGGACATCCAAAAGGCTTTCCACCGGGTCTGGATCAGTGGACTCGTTTACAAACTAATTACTAATAATTTTCCTGCTCCCCTCATCCACATAATTAATTCCTACCTTGTTAACAGAACTTACAAAGTCAGAGTTAACAACACCTTCTCACTTCCACACCGCGTCAACATAGGAGTCACTCAGGGTTCCCTACTGGGGCCCGTTCTGTTCAACATATATCTTAACGACATTCTATCGCACCCACAAACCATGCTAAACCTGTACGCGGACGATACCGCAATTCTTGCTACTTACAAAAATCACAAAACAGTTACTCTTGCCCTCAATAAGCACCTAACTCTGCTTGAAAATTACTTCAATCAGTGGAAAATAAAAATTAACGTAGAAAAAACTATAGCTGTTCTATTCACCAAAAGAATAAAACCAATCAAGCCACCAACACTGTACTCCACACCACTGCAATGGTCTCAGTCCACTAAATATCTTGGTTTAATACTTGACAAGAATCTCACTTGGAAACATCCCATCTTACACGCGCGTGACAAATTCCGGCACGCACTAAGATTAATTTACCCCTTAATTTGCCGGAATTCCGAAATGGATATGTATAATAAAGTGCTTCTTTACACTGCCGTTTTGCGACCAATAATTAGTTACGGCTGTCCTGTTTGGGGATATGCAGCAAAGACTAATATTAAAATTTTAGAAGTAGCTCAAAATTCAATAATTCGCACTATCACTAAGGCTCATAGATATACCAGGAACTCTAACATTTATAAAGCTCTTAAACTTCACCCTTTTAAAAATTACATTCAAATATTAGCAAAGAAATTCTTTGCTAACCTTCATAATATCAATAATACTAATCTAATGAATCTTGAGAACTACACACCTCAGGACGACCATAAGAGACCTAGGAGAATTCTTCTAGACTCTTACAATCCACCTTAATTTCTCTGCTCCCTCATTCATCTGTTGATGAATGACCCAGTAAATTTTTATTTTTATATTTAAATTCTCTTTTAATTTTTTCATTTATTCATTACTTTAATTTTCATTATGCTGCAACCTTCTTCGGTGCCTTCGGTGATATATTTGGGCATATGGCTCGCGAAGCGAGCCTCCATCCCCATATCCGATAATATGATGTGGAGCGATTGTGGTTATTTATTTCATGCTAGTGAGTCAGCTAGCTGATTGGTCGAATGCCAATCGTTGGGGGAAATTTTTCATTTTTCATGGCAGTGTCGAGATGAAGCTCTTTTGGATCATGGCGGGATGTGATAGTGACTCTCATTGGCTTTAAATCTTCAAAAAGAAATTTAAGATTTATTAGGGATTACGATAAAAATAAGAGAAAAATATAAAAATATAATAGAGATTAACATGAAATTAGCTTATGCTGCAACCCCTTCAGGCACCTCTTAAGTTTTTAATTTCTTACTATCATGGTACAGCCAACCGAGAGGTAACTCACTCAGTTCCACCGACCAATCACAGTGCTTGCTTTCCTCGTCCAGTTCACAGCAATAAATCTTGGTTTCCTCATCAGACTCCCATGTCAACGCCCCCTCCTACGTCCTACTACCACGTCATCTACTACGTCACTCCAGCCAGCCAATCAGGTCGCTGCTTGCTTCCCATCAAGGTTTTTTCCACTACCACAGGCAACATTCACTTTTCGTGTTCCGGGACGGAGGAACGCTTCACGTTCCATGTCCCATTAAATCATACACAGTCATACACAGTTATACCGGCCAATCCAGCACCCAGAGTACCCCTTTCAAGCCCATTAAAGGAAGTAAGAATAATAGAAAAAGCCCATCACCACAACCGGAATCAGCCAGCAAAAAGCTGAAAATAACAGAAGTTGAATCAACCAACCGATTTAGTAACCTCCAAATTGAAGACCCACCCATCATAGAAGACGAACAAGAAGAAAGAGACGAGGACATCCCCCAACCCAAGCCTCCCAGATTCCGCCCACCTCCCCCGATCACAATTGACAACGTAAACAACTCTGCTGCATTCTTGAAGCAATTCCAAAATATGACTCAAGAAAACCTCATGGGAAGAATAATCGGAAAAGGCCTCCGCGTCTACCCCAAGACCCCTCAAGCATACCACAAAATCAGAAGCTTCATCGACCACGAAAAACTTGAATCTTATACTTACCAACTAAATGAAGAAAAAGAACTAAAAGTCGTCATCCGAGGAATGCCCTCCGACATGCCACCTCAGTAAATAATAGAAGGACTCAGTGAACTTGGACTAACAATAAACGACTGCCACGTCATGATAAACCGGAAAACTGGTCTACCCATGCCGCTCTTCCTCCTCTCCCTCCCAAAAAATGAACCACACAAGGACGTTTACAACATAACAGAATTGTGCTACATGAAAATCAAAATCGAACCACTCGAGAAAAAAAAAGGCCCAGCCCAATGTTTCCGCTGTCAGGGGTTTTTCCACAGCTCCAAGTTCTGCACCAGAAACCCCAAATGCGTGAAATGCGGGCAACCGCACCTCACCAGTGACTGCAAGAAGACCAAGGACACTGAAGCCACATGCTGCCACTGCCAGGGCAACCATCCTGCAAACTTCTCGGGCTGTCCGAGAAACCCCGTAAATAAGCCTCCACCACCACCAAAAGTAAACTTCTGGGACGAAAGGGCCACAAAACGGAAGGAAGAAATGGAAGCTAAAAAACAACAGCCTCAAACCTCCATCTCCACCCCTGCTCCACCAACAAGCGCCAATTCCAAGCCACAACCAACTGCACCTCAACCAGCGATCACCAGACCTACACCCAAACCACGTCCTGATCCAGAAACTGCGCCGCAACCTTTTTCACCCACGACCTCACAAGAACCCTCACTCACGAGTACCCTGAAAGATCTCCAAAGCCCGAAAGTAACCAAGCTCCTCACCACACTAAGAGAAATTGTAAGAATTGCGAACACCGATCAAACAGACGGCGAAAAGGCCATAGAGCTCTGTGAACTGCTCGGAATTAATTTTTAATCTCCTCCATAGAGACAAACTCCACATCGTCAGCTGGAACGCCGACGGAATTCAACGTAAAATCGAAGAACTAGAAAATTATATCAACGACAATAGCCCGGACATAATTGCCCTCCAAGAAACTAATCTCCGCCCCTGCATCAAACTCAATATCCCGAACTATTCAACTCACAGAAATGACAGACTCACCCACCGTGGTGGCGGGATTGCCATCCTCGTCAAAAATTCTATTGCCCACCACGTCATAAATATCTACACCACAGCCGTCAACATCACAGCCATAGAAATCGAAGGACCCACCAACAACATCACAGTATGCTCCCTATACAGATCTCCCAGTTCACCTATATATCAATAGTTTCATCCCGGACCTCATTAAGATATTCAGGAACCGAGCACAATGCATTGTAGTCGGCGACTACAATGCGAGGCACTCAACCTGGAATCCAAATCGCCGTGAAAATACTGCAGGTACAAGACTCTTCCATTACGCCAACACGTGCGGACTTGTCATCTCAGCGCCCACTGATCCCACGAGAATACCCCAACAGCAAAACCACCAACCTTCATTCATTGATCTAGGCGTCTCCTGCGGAATCAACAACATCGCAGTTGAATCCAGATATGACCTATCAAGAGACCATAACCCTGTCCACTTTGTCGTCAAATTTAACTTCAAAACTAGCCACCTCCTAAACTGTAAAACCATCACAAACTGGAATAAATTTCAAGATATCCTCTCCACCACATTAGCCGGCAACCCCCCAATTAATAATACCGAAGAAATAGATGAAGCAATCAGCAAACTAAACTACAACATCCACACCGCCCTCGATCAATCAAGTAAATTTAAATCCATGAAGCAGGACTTCACCCTCGTCCCGTACGCAACCAGGATGAAAATCAGGGGAAAAAACACGCTTCGCAAACTCTGGCAACAAAACCGCTCCCCACCCCTGAAAACCGAACTAAACCGCCTCCAAAGAGACATTAAAAAAGACCTGCTCAACATCAAACAGCGAGAGTGGGATGACGCCCTCGTCGAATGCAGCCACACGAACAACTCGCTACACAAACTCATTGCCAGAGCGAAGAAAAAAACCTGTTATCTACCCCCCCCCTTGCTCGGATTCCAAGGCCTAGTCTACGGGACAAGGGAAAAAGCCGACCTGTTCGTGGATACACTAGAAGACTCTTTTCAAGAAAATAGAACACCCTACGATGACGACCACATCGACAAAGTGGACAGAACAGTCAGAAGATTCCTTCGAAATAACATCCCGATCTATCCGCCTCTCACATCCCCCAAGAAATATGTGAAATAATCAAGAAACTAAAAAATAAAAAGCCCCTGGACAAGATCAAATAAGAAATATAGCGCTGAAATCTCTACCTATCAATGCCATCACTCACCTCACAAAAATAATCAATAGATGCCTAATGTATAACCACTTCCCCAAACCCTGGAAACACGCAATACTGACAATGATCCCTAAACCCGGCAAAGACCAAAAGTTTCCCCTCAATTTTCGACCCATCAGCCTCATCTCATCCATAGAAAAAATTTACGAAAAAATTCTCCGAAAAAGAATTGAAAAATACACCCTGGACAATAGCATCATCCCAGACATCCAACACGGATTCCGGAAAGAAACCTCCACATGCCATCAACTCCTCAGAGCAACTAACATAATTATATCTGGATTCAACAACCACGCAACCACTGGTGGAATTTTTCTCGATGTGGAAAAAGCCTTCGATCGTCTATGGCACAACGGACTCATTTTCAAAATGATAAATCTGAACTACCCTCCCTACCTGATACATACAATATCCGACTACCTCCATAATAGAACCTTCCAAGTCAAAATTCAAGCAACAATATCCAAAATAGGCCATATTCAAGCCGGAAGCCCCCAGGGATCCTTACTCAGCCCGATCCTCTACAATATCTACACCTATGACTTCCCCACCTCTCCACTGGTCGACATCTGTCTCTGCGGACGATGCCGCCATCCTCAGCCAACAAGACACCCCGCAGAAAGTAAGAGCATCACTCCAGAAATACCTGATGAAACTCAAAAAATGGTTAACTCTCTGGCGCATCTCAATTAACACTTCAAAATCAAAAGCAATCGTCTTCAAAAAAGGCGCATACAAGAACACCCTCCAACCCCTCAAGCTCTTCAGAAACAATATAGACTGGCATGATGAAGTCGATTATCTAGGCGTTACCCTAGATAAAAAATTAACCTTTAATAGCCACCTGGAAAAAATCACTTGCAAATTTAAAAACCGCCTCCAAGCTCTCAACAATCTCCTATCGAAAAATTCGAAAATATCTACCAACAATAAAAGGAAAATTTATATCCAATATCTTCTCCCGATCCTAACTTATGCTTCACAGATTTGGGGAATAACATCAAATAGAAACCTCGACCGCATCCAAATTCTACAGAACAGAGCACTGCGCCTCATCTTAAACTCCCCCACCTACATCAAACGGATCCATATCCACAAAGACTTAAAAATCCCAGCCCTCTCATCCAGAATAAAAAAATTAGCCACTGCATTCTGCGAACAAGTTAACGCCCACTCCAACAGCCTCATCAATATCCAAGCTGCCATGGACGCTCAGAGAACTCACACAACATGCCTACCCAAACAACTCACCTAAGATTCTAAAATTGACAATCAGTTGATACCCGAATTCCCCCACCCCGTTTTCAAACGAAACGAAGCCCATCATTCATGAAACGTTTCCTCAAGACGAAACGGAATTCATTCATCCTTCCCTCCAGTGACGTCACTCCTGCTCCAGCCCTTACTCTCCCCTCCTCTCTCGGAGGGTGAAACTTTTCTTGGGTTACCTAGCAATAGGGAACCGTTTCTCTCGTGTCTCTCTCAGAGCCATGCTTGCTTTTGTTTCTTTCAAGGCACACAGACGGAGAAAAAACGCTTCTTAGCGTTGGCGCTCCAAAAACGAATCATCCTAGGAATGAAATTTAAAGTTTAATGAAAAATTAATGAAAAGTAATTTAAAATTTAGCAATAGGGGGTTCATTCGCCAATCGGTGAATGAACGTTAAAGTGAATTATTGCGGATTATTAAGCTCATATTCGGTCAAAATATAGCCGCAATTTAGAGGGCCAAGTTGCGTTGTGAAGGTCAGAAAGTTGACGAAGAAAATAAGATCTCAATTCCACCGATCGATTGATTGATTTAATATTAACGTCGCACTGTTCAGCTACACGAGCGCTTTTGGCGACGGACCACGTAATTTTGAACCATGGTCAAGTGACGTGGACGACACCTGAGCTGGCACCCCCCTCTCCTAACTACCACACCACACCAACGGGAGGACGTTTCAGCTCTCGACAGATTTAACGTGCATCGCTGCCCTACACGGCGGGTCTTTAGTGGTACTGGGCTCGAACGCGTGACAAGGCAAGCCACGGTCTGATACCTATACCACTCGGCTACCGCGGCCACTCCAACGATCGATAACGATCAGTTTTTACAATGATTTGTAATGAATTCCGAAAAACAAATGACAGTGGATGACAGTCTATTTTTGGGTACCTGGACTGATAAACAGTCCTCAATCCCATATCATGATGTCTGTGATGCAGGACTTGACTTCGTTGGTTTTTTCAGTCTGCGGAGTGACATGTCGGCGATTTGGCTGTGGTGATGGAATCCGGGAGGAGGGGCTTAGAGATGACTACTTGGAGTTAAAGTTTTATACGGTGCTGAGAGCTTAGGACTGCTCTCTCAGTGAATTGGAGGTAGAAGTGAATTTAGCCTCAGGCTGGCTGCCCATGGGGGTAAAAGTTAAAAATATATACTTGTCCAGTTGGGTGTGGAGATTAAATAAATATTGAAAGAAAAATAATAAAAAATTTTAAAAATTTACTAGGGTGCAATAATTAAAAAATTATTGCAGGGATAAAAGCTAAGGCGGATTGTAAGAATCCAAAAGGATTCTTCTTGGCCTTTAGTATTATCGTTACAGTTGTAATCGTTTAGATTTAACATATTTACATTATTAGTATTTGGCAAATTATCGAAAAAATTTATAGCTAATTTTTTGAATATGTGCTTTAAAACTAGTGATTTTAAGAGCTTTATTTATGCGATCATTTTTCATGTAGCGGCAGGCATTTACAATCATTCTAATATATGAATTCTGCAGAGTATTTAAAATATTAATATTGGTTTTAGCAGCATAACCCCATACTGGACAGGCATAAGCGAGTATTGGACGCATAACGGCTGTATAAAGAAGCACTTTGTTATCTCTACTTAAATGTGAGTTCCGGGAAATTAGGGGAAAAAATTTAAACATTGTTTTTCGGAACTTATCGCGAACGTGTAATATGTGTTGTTTCCAAGTTAAGTGCGAGTCAAAAATAACGCCAAGATATTTGGTATTCTGAGACCAGGGAAGTTGTTTATTGAACATTATGAGAGGGGAGGAATGGTGCGCTTTTTGGTAAAGATGACGGCACAAGATTTTTTCTACATTGATACTAATTTTCCATCTGTCGTAATAATTTTCTAGCAGCTTGAGGTGTTTGTTAATGGCAAAGGTAACAGTCTTTAAGTTTTTGTACGTGGCATTAATGGCCGTATCATCCGCATAGAGACTAATATTTGTTAGTGAGTAGCTGGGAATGTCATTTATATAGAGATTGAACAACAGGGGCCCGAGCAATGAGCCCTGAGGACACCCTGCAGAGATGGAATGAGAGTTAGATAATGATTCATTGACTCTGATCCGAAAGGATCTGTTAGTGAGATACGAGTGGATGAGGTGAATGAGGGAGAAGGAATATTGTAAGTAATTAGTTTGAAAGTGAGTCCTAAAATCCAAACACGGTCGAAGGCTTTCTGGATATCCAGAAAGACCACTCCCGTGCTCTTCTTTTTTTGGAAACCTTCCGAAATACTTTCTGTTAGTCTGAGAAGAGGATGAAGGGTAGATAGTTTATTTGTAAATCCATATTGATTAGGGTTAATTAGGCTATTATCATTAATGAATTTTTAAGTCTATTAAGAATAATGTACTCAGTTAATTTACTTAAAGTTGAAAGGAGAGAAATAGGTCTATATGAATTAGGAAGATTTTTATTTGTACCAGGTTTAATAATAGGGAAAATGATAGCTTCTTTCCAGTTACTAGGAAAGTGATGAAATTTAAGAATTTTATTGACAAGAATAGTTAGTATGAGGATTAATTTGATAGGAAAATTTTTTAGCATTTTATTTGTGATAGTATCTTTACCGGGGCCTTTTTAGAGCTAGTATTTTTAATGAAGTTAATAATTTCATCAGGCATGACAGGTTCAATTTGAGTAGAAGGGGGAAGAGAGAAAGGTATTCACAGCAGAGGTGACAACCTCGTCATCCTGATCGTAGTTGTCCTGCATGCGGTTATTTTCAATGAAGTTATTTTTAATCGTATTAGCAAGGAGGTTAGCCTTCTGCGGATCAGTGACGGCCATACCAGTAGCACAGTTCAACGTAGGAATTTGAGATCTTTTATTTTTTAAGAACCGCTGTGCCTCCCAGAGGCTATTGTCAGTTGTATTTAGAGCTTCTAGTCTAGCATTCCAAGTATCATTACTATATATTTTAAGTTCTTTTTGAGGTAGGCTTGAGCTCTATTGCATAAAGTTTTATAAAAAGGATTTAAAGTCTGCTGATATCGTTTACGTAGGTTATTTTTATGCTTAATAAGTTGATTAATGTGATTTGGAGTGTAGTTTCGGTGAGCGTTCACTATTGGCTGGGAGGCGTGGCTATGGGTAGCGACGACCGCTTCAGTGAACTCTGTAATTTTGGTTTCAAGATCGTTGGTATTATTAATATTATTCGGATAGTAGTTAAAAAGAGAGAAGTTATTATTTAAATTAATTCTAAAATCCTTCCAGTTGGTGGTAATTGCTCTAGGATTTGAGGATTCCACTTTAAGTTTAAAATCGAAATTTAGGAAAACAGGGTTGTGGTCAGAATATAGATCATTAATAGATTTAATAGTATAAGGGTAGTAAAAGTTTTTGATTAAAGCAAAGTCTATTGTATTAGCTGAGTTATGGCCAAATCTTGTGGGAGAGTCAGGAAAAGCTATGTGCAGATTTAAGATATTGGCAAAATTAAAAAGATGCTTGCCTCTGTTTGAGTTTACATTGCAATTCAAGCGCTATGAGTAGCATTGAAATCGCCGAAGACGACACAATGACTACTCGTTTGGAGAAAATATTCTAAATCTATTGTAAATAAGTTATCGTCAGAGGAAGGGGGAATGTAAACAGAGACAATAGAAACGGGGTCATGGTCGAGGGGAGTTAGAATAATGTTAGTCGCTTCAATAGCTTGCATAGGTGGGGTGGGGAGACAGTAATGTTTAAGAGATTTTTGATAAGAATAAGAGTTCCGCCGGCGGCGTTTGCGTTAGTGATCCTATCATTTCTGTAGCAAGTGTAATTTGCTATTGTAAAAGTGTGCGAAGGTCTCAGATGAGTTTCCTGTATGAGAAAAATATCGGGAGAGTGCTTCTCTATAAAAATTCGTAGCTCTACTCTACGTCTAAGCAGTCCGTTTGCGTTCAAGAACACAAATTGAGGCCAATGGGGGACTTAACCATTATTATTGTTACAAGAGGCCTCTAATAAGGCGTACATTTGATTTGGGTTATTGTTTGCTCTTTGCACTTGGTTAAAGTTATTCATGAAATTAGGATTTGAAGTAGCTATGGCTTGGGTAAATTGAGAAAGTTGGCACAAACATTGCATAGTCATTTGTAGGGTCGCTTGCAAGTTAAAATTATTATTATTAAAAATATTTCCGTTAAAGTTATATCCGTTAAAGTTATTATTAGACTTGTTATTAAAATTTGGAATGGATCTGTTATTTGCAGAGGGATTTCTATTGGCCTCAATTTGAGCAGAATTCACAGGTCCTTTTGGTGCCATCGGTTGTTTATTTTGGGAGTTAAAGTTGGTTGAAATTTTATTTGGATTTGCGGCTTGAGCATAGGATACATTGGGTCTTATAATACTATTGTATACATTAGTATACGAATTACGATTATTCAGGGCAGTGCCCTTAGGGGCTTTGGGAAACAGGGGCATCCTCTCCAGTTAGCCATGTGGCCGTACATTTCGCAGTTGATACAGTAGGCAGTTTCTAGCCTTTCGGTTATTGGGCATTCACGCGTAATATGTCCCTCACCACATTTTAAGCAGCGGGGTTTAGATGACAGTTCTCTGAATTATGATGGAAGTGGTTACACGTGTAGCATTGCGTGACACCTTTTCCGTTGTAACCTTCCACACGAATGCTTAAGTAACTTAGGGTTTTTAAGTGGAAGATTTTTAAATTCTCAATACTTCTTGGGAGAGTCACCAGAAATACCGGGATAGGTTGTTTTTACTACGGCGGCCTATTAGCTGATTTACTTTTCAGGGGTAAAGCCTAGTTCTTCTAAGTCGGCTTGAATTTCTTCGACCTTGAAGTTGCGGGGCAGTCCTTTCAGTACAACCTTGATGGGGCGCTCGTTTTTGGGTTTAATTTCATAAAATTGGAATTTAGTTTTTTTAGCAAAAGTTAACAGTTCATGAAATTGTTCTAAGTTATCGGTATAAAGTTTAATAAATTCTCCGGTTGTACGGGATCTTATCTTAGGGAACTTTTCATTAATAATTTTCATTTGACTTCTGACAGTTTCAGTGATTCTAAGCATGACTGGAGAGGGAAGCGTACTAACGGGGTTTTGATTGCCGGAAGGGGTAGGGCCAGTGGCCGATGGGGGTTTGGGGTAACAACGGGAATAGCGTTTTGAGAACCTGTGATTTCTTCTATATTGCTATCACTAGGTAAGGAAAATCTATTTGGGGAAATCGAAATGCTATCATTTGGAATATTTAAAATTTGCTTTTTAGTTGTCTTCCTTAGAGGGAGGATATTCAAAGTCCGATTCTTCTTTTCGTTTATTGGAAATCCTGTTACTATTAAGGTTTAATACTCTTTTAGTAGGAGTTACATCTGGGGAGTTTTTAGGCGTAATAATTTTCAATCCTGAATCATGATGAGGGCAGCCAGGGGAAACACAAGGAGGAAATGAGGCTAAATCACTTACCGCCAAGTTAATTGTTTCTTCAACTTCTTGAAGCTCCGAAACGGCACGTCTGTAGAAAGGCTCATCCGGGTGGTGATCGGGCATGGCTTGAAGTTCAGCGATGCAGGCCAGCTTGAACTTTTTGAAAGTCTCCATCTTTTGCAGCTGGGCTTTGGTTTGTAAAATCTGCTCACATGCCGAAAGAGGTGGAGGAGTTGGTGTTCGTCTGGGCGAGTCGATTAAGTCCAAATCCGTGGGTTCGTTTCGATTATCCATTTCCATTTGTTATCAGGTCAAAAAATAGGGGAGAATTACAGTGTCTGCTCAAGCAGGTTAGCCCTGACAAGGGCTGTAGATAATAGATGCACTATCAATATGGGGAGGGGAAAATAACAAGATACTGCCGAATCAATATGCCACGTGGCGGTCGGTCGTAGTAGCAGAGGGAGAGCGTTTGCAGTTCAACCTCACTGGTCAGCGTCGAGCTAGCGAAAATTTCACCCATCCCTATTTCCCGAAAAACAAATACTGAAAGTTTATAAATAAATATTTATCATTCTATTATAAAAAGTGGTGCTTTAACTAATATTTGAAATTTGTAGAAATTTTTTTATACATAAATATTTACCACGTTAATATTTAAAATACTTATCAATGTGATCAGAGATTCGAACAAGATCATAATTATTAAGTAAGTTTTTTTACTTTATTTGCCTTTCTTCATATTTCATTCTGGATGCTGATGTTATGCGTTTTCATAATGAATGCTCAGCATGAAAGACACTTGCTATGAACAAGTTCAACCATAAAACATACTATGGGGGCGCTGCAGTCATTGGAACTCTTATTTTCCCTTTTCTGCAAAATAATATTGTTTTCAGCTGAAAAAAACTTGGGTTTAAGTGAAATACTTATGATAATTTCGATCATGTTTAGTCTCTCTTTACTTGGAACTCTTAAAAGCCCTATCTCTTAAAAACTTATGAACAAAATATCCTTTATCGTGAAAACATATAAAACTTGAAAGTTATTAAAAATAACGACAAAAATAAATAAATAAATAAACTTTAAACATTAAACTATTCCGAAGATTTATCCACAAAAGTTATTACCACACATTTTCTTTAAAGATTTATAACGAAAATTGGAAACGACTCGAATTGAACCTTGTACACGAATTTCAGATTGATTAGAAATCTGGTATGTTGATGGCAAATACGCTCTTTTTGGATTTCACAGCGATAATTTGGTAGCAATAGCTAGTAGTCTCTATAGCTCTTTTTAGAAATGACAGGATAGGGCGACACCCATTTGTTCGTTCTTTCAATATTTATTTCTGGATTTTACCCCTTTTCGACTATGGATATGACCTTTGACAATTTCCTGGACATGGACCCACGGACGCCTACTAGGCCTAGCACACCCACGCCGATCAAGATCTGTTCACGACTGCAGCAACTTGCCGAGGAAGTGGACCAGTATTCAACATTTCACCGTCGATGCGCTGAAAGCCTCTGGAATTTACGACTAAGACAACCCCTATGTAAAGGAGCTCCTCAACAGCTTCTACGAGTTCACAGATATGCTTCATCAAGCGGTGAATTCAGCTCTCTCTCCTTTGTATCATTGATGGCTGCCCACATGATTTTCTCGCTAGTACCCCAATTATAACGATCTCAGATGCTTACGATAATAGTAATTGTTCGAGCATGCGCAGTGGGCGCCGCGCGGTGGTGAATAAGTGTATTAAGAGAAACGCGAATTAAGTTTTTCAGAGTGTGTGTGGGAGATCAGACGAGCGAGAGCGCAGAAACGGTGCCCATCGTAAGTGTTCCGACATACTCCCTGAGTAACCGAGTTTGGAAATAAAAGAGTTGTATCAACATCCTCGTCTGGTTTCCTGAGACAAAAACACATAGGGACCACTTCCACAACATGGTCCATCCAGCTGAGCCGGAGAAGTGAGCTATTCAAGGTGACGTGAGTAGTGGTCTTTTTTTGTGTTTTTATTATTATAAATTGAGGACTAAATTAATTTTAGAGAAAAATGTTTAAGAACTGCCGTAAGGAAGATCTTCGGATTGTAGCTCTTGAACTTGGTGAGACTGTTGCTGAAAAAGTAACTATCGTTGAGTTAACTGAAATTATTAAAGAAAATAAATATTTTAAAGAGGATGTTGAATTTGTTAAAGAATTAATTCAATATACGATCGAGGACCGTAAGAGAGCAGAGGAAGACCGTAAGCGAATGCAAATAGAGGAAGACCGTAAAAAAGAAGCCGAAAATAGGTTACGAGAAAAAGAGCTTGAGCTTGAACTAGCACGTTTAAATGTTAATTCAGATAACGAGAGAACAGGTGAGGGTTGTAACACGCTGGATGCGTTGGTGAAAAGTGTTCGAATCCTAACGGTGAAGATGCCTAATAGACCTGAAGGTTGGGCATTCTTTTTCGCTTCGTTAGAAAGAGCCTTTGTATCAAAAAATGTGCCCGAGAAATTCAAGTCGGAGATTTTATTAAATTTGTTGGGAGAAAAGCTTCAAATGTGTTAACATATGTTAAAGATGACGAGCTTAACAATTATGAACAACTAAAATCAATAATACTAAGAGAATATGAGCCAAGTGCAAATCAATTCCTTGAACAATTTAAAAAAGCTACGCGTCATCCAAATGAAACATTTATTCAATATACTTCTCGCTTAATTACAAATTGGCAGTATTACTTAAAATTAAGAAAGGTCTCTGATTTTGACAACTTAAACGATCTTATTGTGTCCGACAAAATTTTCAGTTCGCTTGAAAAAGAGGTAGCGTCACACATTTCCGTTCGAGCAGGAAATGATTGGTTTCGCCCACTAGAGCTTGCCAAAGAGATAGACTTGTATAATACTTCTCGGGAAAGAGCTTAAAAACTTTGCCGAATGTTCTTACTAGAAATAATCCAGTGAAAAACGCGTCAAGGGTATTTTTGAGTGAAAATAAAGATTCTAAATGTATTTGTTGCGCTGAATCGCATCCATTATATAAGTGTGCACTGTATTTAAAACTTCCCATAAACAAGAGAATTGATCTGATTAAAACTAATAACCTTTGCTTTAATTGCCTTTCTACATCTCATAGAGCGAAAGACTGTAAATCGAGATTTGTTTGCTCTGAGTGTCAAAAGAGACATCATAAAACGATACATTATACAGAGCGCCAGCCAAACCAGGAAGTAAGGAACTCCACCTTTGAACCTCTTAACACTTCAGCGCCAGTCTTCGAGTCTCGAGTAGAAAATCATAACTTATTAACCGCAACGAGTATAAACAGAAAAAAATGTGTTTTGCTAAGCTCAGCAATTTGTTATATAAATTTGAAAATGGTTTATTCCCAGTCAAAGCAATTTTAGATAGCGGATCTACCTCGAACTTTTTAATGAGCAACTTATGCGATTTAATTGGATTGAAAAATACAAGACTAATGTTTCGGTTTCGGGACTAAACAAAACAGTAATTCCAATAGACTCGCGTGTTTCAGTATCTATTAGCAATAAAGAAGGGAGTTACATTAAAACATTAGACTTTTTTTTTGGTACCTACAATAACGGAAGATCTTGTTCCAACAACGAAAATCGATTTTAATCTGAATAATATTCCCAATCTTAAATTAGCTGACAAAAATTTCAATATTCCAGAGCGCGTGCAAATGCTATTAGGTGCAGAAGTATTTTATGAATTAATGTTACCCGGACAGTTCAAGACGGAGGGTTCAAATGTTATTTTTCAAAACACTGTTTGCGGATTTATCGTTTCCGGATCTACTTCTTCAGACGCGAAGGGAAAAAGAACATTGTGGGTTTATTCAGGCTGCGGATAATCTAGAGCATTCAATTAAGAAGTTTTGGGAAATCGAAAATGTAGAAATAGATTCTGTTAAAACCAGTGAATTAGATATTTGCGAAAACCATTTTAAAAGCACTCATTCGAGAGATGACCAGGGAGATATACGGTGGCGATGCCATTAAAAGAAGATCCTTCATGTCTTGGTGAATCCAGACAAACCGCGATTCAGAGATTAAACTCTTTGTGGAAACGACTGAGTAGAGATAAAGAATATTTGTCCCTGTATGAGAAATTTTTACAGGAATATGAGGATTTGGGCCACATGAGGGAAATCAAGGCGGATGGATCTGGAGTTGCATTTTACATGCCACACCATGGTGTTTATCGCCCCGAAAAGTCTACAACAAAAATGAGAACTGTCTTTAATGCATCAAGTCCTTCAACGAGTGGGAAATCTCTAAATTCAATTCAATTTAATGGCGGACTGGTCCAAGAAGACCTCTTTTCCATTATGGTTCGCTTCCGAAAGCACAAGTATGCCTTTACTACGGTTATAGAGAAAATGTTTCGCATGATAAACATACATCCGGAGCAAACGTGTTTGCAAAGAATTCTGTGGAAGAAGGGCATAGGAGAGCCAATAAAAACGTACGAGTTAACTACAGTAACCTACGGCACAGTTAGCGCACCTTATCTAGCCACGAGAACTTTGAAACAGTTAGCGATGGATGAAGCTAATAATTTTCCTTTTAGCAGCTCCCGTGGTGCTGGTGACTGCTACATGGATGACATACTATCGGGATCCGAGAGTATAGAAGAGGTAATCGAATTGCAGCATCAATTAATAGAAATGTTCAAGACCGCAGGGATGCATCTTCATAAGTGGTGTGGAAATTTACCTGAGATAACTTCAATCTACAAGAGTATGCTTTTTTGGAGTATGAGGAGACTAAAGCGCTAGGAATCATTTGGAATCCTAAGTTAGACTGTTTTCTTTTCAGAATAGAGCAACAAAGGCCAACTTCATTCACCAAAAGAATGGTTTTGTCTACTATTGCAAGAATCTTTGACCCTTTGGGTCTCCTCGGACCGATCATAACTTGGGCAAAGATATTCATGCAAAGATTGTGGTTGCTGGAATTGGGATGGAGTGATGAACTTCCTTTAAAGAACAAAAGGAGTGGCGTCGATTTATCGACTCTTTGAAAGCCGTGAATAACATCTCTATTGACAGTGTTAGACATTTAAAAAGTCGGATCCAAATTTTTATGATCTCCTTGTGTTGTTTTTCCAATCCCGTTCCATGATCTCAATGAAAGTAAGCACACCGATTCGAACCCGATCTTTTTGAGTTTCGTGATTTGAGGTTGGCAGCAACTGCCATGCAAATCGAGCTAGTATTTAAACTCGGCTCATGTTAGTTTTTCAGAGAAAGGAAGGAGAAACGGAAATATAAGAAGTATGCGAGTGGTTTAACTCTTAGAGGGAGAGAAAGGCTGGTTGGCAATGCAACTGCAGGTTGCATCACCATTTTAGATTAGAAATTAATTTTACGATATTAGAAGACGGTTCGAATCGGATGTCTCTGGTAATGTTGATTTTTGAACTTATTTTTTTATCGCTCCAGTAACGAGCAAAGTGACTTTGATTGATTATTAAAGGCCAATTTTAAGAAACTGTTTTTCGTCTTCATGCCTCCTCGACACATAAATTTCACTGCTAGCTTTGCAAAATTTAAATTAGTTTACCAATAAGTGTAACAGACAGATGTATTGTGATTCATACAGCGGAGAGCATTGAGTTACATGCATTTAGCGACGCATCGGAAAAGGCGTATGGTTCATCCATTTATCTCAAGTCTATATCTGCGCTTGGAGAAGTCAAAATGTGTCTCGTAACGAGTAAAAGCCGAGTGTCGCCTCTGAAGCAGATTTCCATTCCAAGACTTGAACTGTGTGGGGCAGTTCTTGCCGCTAAATTGATGAAGAAGGTGAAGGAGGCATTGAATCTTCTGATTACAGCTGTGCATTTTTGGTCGGATTCGACTATTGTGATTTCATGGATACATCGAGAATCAAGAGAATTGAAGACGTTCGTGGCTAATCGAGTGTCTAAGATTCATCAACTTAGTTCCCCTGACCAGTGGCATCACATTGCATCAGAACAGAATCCTGCAGATGTGTTATCTAGAGGACTACTTCCTGAGGAGCTTCGTGACGACTCTCTATGGTGGCATGGTCCTGAGCTTCTACAGAGTACTTATTCAACTACTGTCATTGCAGAACCAACCCAGAGAGATGAACCCAGAGAGATCGTTTCCTCTCATCTGGCCAAACTAGACGTTCCCTTATTTAAGATCCCTGCCTCCGAAAAGGAACTCGATAGGATAATTCTTCGCGAGAAGAATAAAACTATCGTTTCGCCGAAGAAGCAAGAGGAGAAAAAGCCGGCAGCGGCTCCTCCTCCCCTCTCTTCCTCTCCCCGCAAGGGTAGAAAAGGAGCGAAGAGAACCGTCGACTCTGACGGCTTCGCTCCCCCAAGCAGCTTGTTAGGAATGCTCGCTCTCCCCGATCGACCTCTACTCCCTCGCCAACCCCTTCTTCCGCACCTATTATGGACAGCGCTACTTTAGAAGAACCAGGCGAAGAGGAAATGGAGGATCAGATCAGATTTTTTGAGAGATTGGTTTTCATTGTGACACGTTAGCGGCCGGTCGTGTTTAGCACGTCCGCATACGATTTCCTGTGTCACACTGTGCTATTGCCGGAGACTACTTTTATTTCCAACCTAGCCCTTTTTAGGGCCTAGTCGTCTACTTATCATGAGTGACATTGATATGGAACCTCCATCTTTTTCGTATAGAGCTTACGAAGAACTGATGATTTCCAGACCCACCACGCCAATCTCACTACCTCCAGAACCGACCTCCGTCTGCGGTAAACGCAGGGCAGCCATGAGTCTGACGTCGTGAAGACATGACGTCGTCTACGGACTGGTCCGAAAGGACAGATTTACCTGAGCCACCGAAAACTACCTCACCATCTCGGATCATAGCCGGCGATGACCACATAGCAGAATTCTCTGACTTGTTCAGGGAAGCAATCCAGGCAAGAAATGTTTACGCGCCATCAGTTGAAGGCGCACTTTTGGAAGGTACGGGAGAGGAGGAAAAAAATGGAGCTCGCGCAGCAAGAATCGCTGCAAGATGAAATCGAGGTGCCTGTAATTAAAAAACCCCGCATCCCGCCGTTTTTTATCTCACCGAAAGGTGATTGGCGGCAACTTGTCGCCCTTGCAAAATTAAAAGCCCCCTCCTTCCAATCCCAGATGTCAGGTCGATTCCTGAAAGTCACTGTAAGCGACGAAGTCGAGTACAGGGACCTCAGTCGTTGGCTCGAGACTACTGGGGTGGAATTCAAAAGTTTTATGCTCAAGCAAGACCGCCCGGTCAAGGGAGTCGTTAGAGGACTCCCATCCAACACCGAACCTGAAGATATCTATTCCGAAATTGAAGCCGAAGGCTTCAAAGTCGCCAAGATATCTCAGATGAAGAATTATCGCACTAAGGCCCCCATGCCCCTTTTTTATGTTCAGATAGAAAACGGCGTGGATGCCCCAAAAATATACGATTTTACGGAAATGTTTGGAACCCGCATCGAGGTTAAACCCTTCGATCGCGGCAATACAGTAAACCAGTGTTGGCGATGTCAGGGGTGGTTCCACTCCTCGGAGGTGTGCCACCTCCCGCCACGCTGTGTTAAATGTGCAGGGCCCCATGCGGCCAAAGACTGCACTTTGGAATTTGAAGCACCCATGAGGTGCGCTAATTGCTCGGGCGCGCACGCGGCAAATTGGAGCCGCTGCCCGAAACACCCCTCAAATGCCAAAAAGAACGGCAAGTTTAATAAAAATAAAAACCAAAAAAAAAAACAGGGCCCTAAGCCAAATAATAATCAAACTAAAAAAACTACAGCACAGGCACCTCGACCTGATATTTCTAATGCGAGAAAAGTCTCGCCTAATCTGGACTACTCTAAAGTAGTCCAAAATAAAATTCCCAAGGAGCATGTTAGCCCCCCTTCAACCTCAACTTCAGGAATTAGACCGGCCCCTAGCAAAGATGCCAGCATAAATGCCGGCCTCTTAAAGGATTTGCTTGAAGTGATAGAGGAATCTCCCTCTATCGACAAGCAAACTTTCTGCAGGGCGTTTAAAAACTCCCTTTCTGCGCTCCGCTCGGCATCTGCGGACGTAGATAAAACTTACGTAATTTTCGAAGCCTATTGCAGGCTTCGCTCCCTCCAGGCTTAACTTTCCCCGCCCACGTGAGTACTTCTTTGAAAATTGGATTTTGGAATGCAAGTTCCTTGCGTAACAAAATCCATGAGGTACGCGATTTCGTTTCAGAGCAAAACCTTGACATGTTTTTGGTCCAGGAAACCTGGCTTGAGCCGGGTATCGACCCCCAGATCGCAAACTATCGTCTTACTAAAGACGATAGAATCGAATTTCCCCATACCGTAACGCGAGGCGGCACGGCCATTTATTGTAAAAATGAGATCGTGCACCACAGGGTTCCCCTTCCTAATTTACAAGGAATGGACGCCACTGCGGTGCAAATTAAAATTAATAATTTCCCTCCCATTAATATTGTTTCGGCCTACGTTCAGAAGAAGAGTAGGCCATAGTTTCCAGTAGAGGATTTTAAGAAAATTTTCAATTCTGGCAGTAATTGTATCATCGCTGGTGACTACAACGCAGCTCATGTGAGTTGGCACAATGCCAAGTCGACCCGTTTCGGGCAAGTGCTGCATAGGCTAATTCGCGACCTTCGGGGAGCGAAATTAGTCGCACCGCAGACTGCCACACACCTCCAACCGCGTCAGCGGTTCGGAAGTGTCATCGACTTGGCGGTGTTCAAACACATTCCATTCAACCATAGTGTCAGAGTTATTAACGATCTCAGCTCTGATCACTACCCCGTAATTCTTGAAATTAATTTAATTACTTCAATTATTAAAAATCCAGAGCAACTTTCAACTAATTGGTTTAATTTTAAATTTGCTCTTAATAAGAAACCCCTCCCCACTGTTGAGCTCACCAGCAATGATAATATTGAGTTAGCTATTTCTGAACTCAATCAAAATTTCACTGAGGCTTTCGTTGAGGCCTCAAAACCAAAATTTAATAATGCTCCGAAAATCCTCTCCCCCGAGATTAAATTCAAAATTTATGAACGAAACAGGTTACGGAAATTTTGGCAAAGAACTAGGTGTCCTAGTATTTATTCTCAATTCCGTACCCTCAGTCGTGAGATAGCAAAGGATATCCAAGCATATTCCCGCGTCCAGTGGGAAAAGCACATAGAGGCGTTATCGCCCATTGACAACACTCTTTGGAGGAAATCCTCCTTTTTACGTAAGCCTTTTCAATCCATTCCCCCTTGAAAGGGGCACTTGGCAGTATTGCGATAACCCCTATTGAAAAGTCGGAGGTTATCGCAGACAGTTTGCAAGAACAGTTCGAACCCAACCACGTCGCTGGTCGAGAACTTTTCGACCAACGCATAAACGATGAAGTTAATAACTTCATCAATACCCCACACGTTCAAGAAATTGAACCGACCACTCCAACGGAAGTCTTATCTTACGTACAGAGACTCAAGACCAGGAAATCCCCCGGACTTGATCAGATTTCTAATCGTATGATTAAAAACCTCCTCCTTAAACTCCTTCTATTTATCACTCTGTTGATAAATCAACTTTTTAAAAATAATTATTTCCCAAATTCATGGAAAACTGCCGTGGTCATTCCTATCCTAAAGCCGGATAAAGATTCGGCTTTACCCTCTAACTACCGTCCAATCTCATTACTTTCTTGTTTGAGCAAAGTATACGAATTTGTGCTTTTGCAACGTCTGAATCAACACTGCGCTGCTTTTAATTTTATTATTCCTCAGCAGTGCGGTTTTCGACCCAAGTGCTCGACAGTTCATCAACTGCTCAGAGTAACGGAGTTGATTCACAGTGGCTTTGCCAAGCACGAGGCCACGGGTATACTTTTTCTGGACATAGCCAAAGCCTTCGATAAAATTTGGCATGATGGCTTACTAATCAAGCTCATACGACTTGACTTTCCTCCCCCCCTGATCAAGTCCATTCCTAGGATGATTCGTTTTTGGAGCGCCAACGCTAAGAAGCGTTTTTTCTCCGTCTGTGTGCCTTGAAAGAAACAAAAACAAGCGTGGCTCTGAGAGAGACACGGGAGAAACGGTTCCCTATTGCTAGGTAACCCAAGAAAAATTTCACCCTCCGAGAGAGGGGAGGAGAGTAAGGGCTGGAGCAGGAGTGACGTCACTGGAGGGAAGGAAGAATGAATTCCGTTTCGTTTTGAGGAAACGTTTCATGAATGATGGGCTTCGTTTCGTTTGAAAACGGGGTGGGGGAATTCGGGTATCAACTGATTGTCTATTTTAGAATCTTCTTCTTAGGTGAGTTGTTTGGATAGGCATGTTGTGAGTTCTCTGAGCGTCCATGGCAGCTTGGATATTGATGAGGCTGTTGGAGTGGGCGTTAACTTGTTCGTAGAATGCAGTGGCTAATTTTTTTATTCTGGATGTGAGGGCTGGGATTTTTAGGTCTTTGTGGATATGGATCCGTTTGATGTAGGTGGGGGCGTTTAAGATGAGGCGCAGTGCTCTGTTCTGTAGAATTTGGATGCGGTCGAGGTTTCTATTTGATGTTATTCCCCAAATCTGTGAAGCATAAGTTAGGATCGGGAGAAGATATTGCATATAAATTTTCCTTTTATTGTTGGTAGATAATTTCGAATTTTTCGATAGGAGATTGTGGAGAGCTTGGAGGCGGTTTTTAAATTTTCAAGTGATTTTTTCCAGGTGGCTTTTAAAGGTTAATTTTTTATCTAGGGTAACGCCTAGATAATCGACTTCGTCATGCCAGTCTATATTGTTTCTGAAGAGCTTGAGGGGTTGGAGGGTGTTCTTGTATGCGCCTTTTTTGAAGACGATTGCTTTTGATTTTGAAGTGTTAATTGAGATGCGCCAGAGAGTTAACCATTTTTTGAGTTTCTTCAAGTATTTCTGGAGTGATGCTCTTACTTTCTGCGGGGTGTCTTGTTGGCTTAGGATGGCGGCATCGTCCGCAAAGAGACAGATGTCGACCAGTGGAGAGGTGGGGAAGTCATAGGTGTAGATATTGTAGAGGATCGGGCTGAGTAAGGATCCCTGAGGGCTTCCGGCTTGAATATGGCCTATTTTGGATATTGTTGCTTGAATTTTCACTTGGAAGGTTCTATTATGGAGGTAGTCGGATATTGTATGTATCAGGTAGGGAGGGTAGTTCAGATTTATCATTTTGAAAATGAGTCCGTTGTGCCATAGACGATCGAAGGCTTTTTCCACATCGAGAAAAATTCCACCAGTGGTTGCGTGGTTGTTGAATCCAGATATAATTATGTTAGTTGCTCTGAGGAGTTGATGGCATGTGGAGGTTTCTTTCCGGAATCCGTGTTGGATGTCTGGGATGATGCTATTGTCCAGGGTGTATTTTTCAATTCTTTTTAGGAGAATTTTTCGTAAATTTTTCCTATGGATGAGATGAGGCTGATGGGTCGAAAATTGAGAGGAAACTTTTGGTCTTTGCCGGGTTTAGGGATCATTGTTAGTATTGCGTGTTTCCAGGGTTTGGGGAAGTGGTTATACATCAGGCATCTATTGATTATTTTTGTGAGGTGAGTGATGGCATTGATAGGTAGAGATTTCAGCGCTATATTTCTTATTTGATCTTGTCCAGGGGCTTTTTTATTTTTAGTTTCTTGATTATTTCACATATTTCTTGGGGGATGTGAGAGGCGGATAGATCGGGATGTTATTTCGAAGGAATCTTCTGACTGTTCTGTCCACTTTGTCGATGTGGTCGTCATCGTAGGGTGTTCTATTTTCTTGAAAAGAGTCTTCTAGTGTATCCACGAACAGGTCGGCTTTTTCTCTTGTCCCGTAGACTAGGCCTTGGAATCCGAGCAGGGGGATAGATAACAGGTTTCTTCTTCGCTCTGGCAATGAGTTTGTGTAGCGAGTCGTTCGTGTGGCTGCATTCGACGAGGGCGTCATCCCACTCTCGCTGTTTGATGTTGAGCAGGTCTTTTTTAATGTCTCTTTGGAGGCGGTTTAGTTCGGTTTTCAGGGGTGGGTAGCGGTTTTGTTGCCAGAGTTTGCGAAGCCTGTTTTTTTCCCTGATTTTCATCCTGGTTGCGTACGGGACGAGGGTGAAGTCCTGCTTCATGGATTTAAATTTACTTGATTGATTGAGGGCGGTGTGGATGTTGTAGTTTAGTTTGCTGATTGCTTCATCTATTTCTTCGGTATTATTAATTGGGGGTTGCCGGCTATTGAGGTGGAGAGGATATCTTGAAATTTATTCCAGTTTGTGATGGTTTTACAGTTTAGGAGGTGGCTAGTTTTGAAGTTAAATTTGACGACAAAGTGGACAGGGTTATGGTCACTTGATAGGTCATATCTGGATTCAACTGCGATGTTGTTGATTCCGCAGGAGACGCCTAGATCGATGACTGAAGGTTGGTGGTTTTGCTGTTGGGGTATTCTCGTGAAATCAGTGGGCGCTGAGATGACAAGTCCGCACGTGTTGGCGTAATGGAAGAGTCTTGTTCCTGCAGTGTTCCCACGGTGGTTTGGATTCCAGGTTGAGTGCCTCGCATTGTAGTCGCCGACTACAATGCATTGTGCTCGGTTCCTGAATATCTTAATGAGGTCCGGGATGAAACTATTGATAGGTGAACTGGGAGATCTGTATAGGGAGCATACTGTGGTGTTGTTGGTGGGTCCTTCGATTTCTATGGCTGTGATGTTGACGGCTGTGGTGTAGATATTTATGACGTGGTGGGCAATAGAATTTTTGACGAGGATGGCAGTCCCGCCACAACGGTGGGTGAGTCTGTCATTCCTGTGAGTTGAATAATTCGGGATATTGAGGTCGATGCAGGGGCGGAGATTAGTTTCTTGGAGGGCAATTATGTCCGGGCTATTGTCGTTGATATAATTCTCTAGTTCTTGAATTCTATGTTGAATTCCGTCGGCGTTCCAGCTGACGATGTGGAGTTTGTCTCTATGGAGGGGATTAAAAATTAATTCCGAGGAGTTCGCAGAGTTCTATGGCCTTTTCGCCCTCTGTTTGATCGGTGTTTGCAATCCTGACAATTTCTCTTAACGTGGTGAGGAGCTTGACTACTTTAGGACTTTGAAGTTCTTTTAGGGTACTCGTGAGTGAGGGTTCTTGTGAGGTCGTGGGTGAAGAAGGTTGCGGCGCAGCTTCTGGTTCAGGATGTGGTTTGGGTGTAGGTCTGGTGATCGCTGGTTGAGGTGCAGTTGGTTGAGGCTTGGGTTTGGTGCTTGCTGGTGGAACCGGGGCGGAGATGGAGGTTTGGGGTTGTTGCTTTCTAGCTTCCATTTCCTCTTTCCGTTTTCTGGTCCTTTCGTCCCAGAAGTTTACTTTAGGTGGTGGTGGGGGCTTGTTTAATGGGTTGTTCGGGCAGCCCGAGAAGTTTGCGGGATGGTTGCCCTGGCAGTGGCAGCATGTGGCTTCTGTATCTTTGGGCTTCTTGCAGTCGCTGGTGAGATGCGGTTTGCCACACTTCACACATTTGGGGTTTCTGGTGCAGAACTTGGAGCTGTGGAAAAACCCCTGGCATCGGAAGCACTGGGCTGGGCCTTTTTTCTTGTCAAGTGGCTCGATTTTAATTTTCATGTAACATATTTCAGTTACATTGTAGACGTCCTTGTTGGGCTCGTTTTTGGGAGGGAGAGGAGGAAGAGCGGCATGGGTAATCCAGTTTTCGGTTTATCATGACGTGGCAGTCGTTGATTGTGAGACCAAGTTCGGCGAGCCCTTCAATGATCTGCTGTGGTGGCATGTCAGAGGGCATTCCTCGGATGACAACTTTTAATTCTTTCTCCTCGTTCAGTTGGTATGTGTAGGATTCTAATTTTTCTCGGTCAATAAAACTTCTAATTGTGTGATATGCTTGGGGTGTCTTGGGGTAGATGCGGAGGCCTTTTCCGATAATTCTTCCCATGAGATTTTCCTTGGTCATGTTTTGGAGCTGTTTCAGGAATGCGGCAGTGTTGTTGACGTTGTCAATCGTGATCGGGGAGGTGGGCGGAATCTGGGAGGCATGGCTTGGGGGACGTCCTCGTCTCTTTCTTCTTGTTCGTCTTCTATGATGGGTGGGTCTTCAATCTGGAGGTTACTAAATCGGTTGGTCGTTTCTACTTCTGTTATTTTTAATTTTTTGCTGGCTGATTCCGGTGGTGGTGATGGGCTTTTTCTATTGTTCTTCCTTCCTTTAATGGGCTTGAAAGGGGTACTCTGGGTGCTGGATTGGCCGGTTTTTTGGTAGAATCTTTTGATAAGATCTCCAAGGTGGTCCGTTTCGAGTTGTCGCAGGCTTTCGAGCAGTGCGGTTCCTTCGTTACAGATTTCCACTAATCTGCTGTGGTACGTGCTTTTGTCTTCTTCTGAATCAAAGGAGTAATTGTTGATGTTGTCGATTAGCTGGAACATCTCAGCGAGGAAGTTGCCGCAGTTACTTGCGTTTTCAATGTGCTGCAGGTCTTCTTCTAAGACGCTGATAGCAGGTGGAGTGACAGGGGTGAAGGAGTTCTTCGCCGTTGATCGGTGCGGGTGTCCATATTTTCTTCTTCCGAGTCGGAGGAAGAGAAATCCATTTCAGGGTCTTGAGGGGAAAGCGGGTGCGGGGGAGTCCCCGTTGCTTACGTCGTGAGCAATTGAAGATCCGATGGGGAAAAAAGTGCTCTTAGCAGTAGAGCGGAGTTGAAAATCTTCGAATAAAATAGTTTTTCGAACGAAATAAAAGTCCGCAGCTAGAGCGTAACGTCGGAGAGATCAAGAATAACGTCCGACTCCTCCGAGATCAAGTCCATTCATAGTTTTCTCTCCGATCGTTCATTCCGAGTGACTAACTAAAATTAGATAGAACGCGGGCGACGGCGCGACAGCGCCTTTTCCCAGGAGGGTGGGAGGAAAAGTAAAAACCATATGACGGAAAGCGGATCTAATCAAGAGATCTCCCCGACAGAACGGGGAGGGAGGACGTACCCCGAAACTCGGAACGCTCTATCGAAGCAGAGCGCCGGCGGGGGGAGGGGAAGAAGGCAGGATGGAACGCGGGACGGCCGAAGGCTGTGACTCAAAGGCGGTGACTTATCACCCAAGAACCCAAAATAAAATGACGCAGTGCAGTGCAGCTAATATATGTTGTTGAGAGTGTGAAAAGAGTGTTTAATTGTTGAATTATGGAGGGCGAAGCGGGTTTCTCCACTTCGTCGAAGAGTATGCATATTTAATTTTAGGATGAGGATACGTAAATACTGTTTGTGCTTTGATAATTGGATTGTCACGAGATTCAATAGATTTAAATACATTTCTAGATAGTTTAGTGATGTAATTAGCAATCGGCTCCATTTGTAGGTCGTTGTGAATCACGTCATTTCGGACGTACCAAGGTGCGTTCGTCATGACGCGTAGTATTTTGTTTTGCATTACTTGAATTTTTTTCATGTGGGTGGCGGCTGCGGCTCCCCAAACGGGTGAGCCATAAGTGATAACTGGGCGCAGAATCTGCTTGTAGAGAATGACTTTATTTTCTAGGGATAGAGGAGACCTCCTCCCGACAAGGGAGATGGCTAGAGAAATTCTACCCCAGAATTTCTCAGATAGATAGTCGATGTGCTATTTGAACGTTAAGCGACTATCAATGTGTAGACCCAGATATTTCACCACCGGAACCCACTGTATGTTGTCATCAAAAAGTGTAAGTTGGATAGGCGGGTCAATAACCCCCCATTTCCTAAAAACAATTGCTTGCAATTTATCTACATTTATTGCAATTCTCCAATGTGTAAGCCACGTTTCAAGTTTATCTAAAAAGTGTTGAATATTTTTAATAGTGTATTTCAGCTGGACACCTTGCGAGAGAACTGCGGAATCATCCGCAAACAGGCAAGTACTGACGGTGGAGTGCTGTGGAAAGTCATGTGTGTAGATGTTGTACAAGTACGGTGAGAGAACAGATCCCTGAGGGACCCCAGAGAGGCAAGATCCCGTGTTAGAATATGAATTATTTACACGAACTCTAAAGGTTCTATTGTGTAAGAAATTATGAATAATTTTAATTAAATAATCAGGGAACTGTAATTTAATTAATTTGTACGTGAGGCCATCGTGCCACATTTTGTCAAATGCCCTTTTAACATCTAAAAAGACACCTACAGTATAAAATTTGTGGGCAAAACCCTCGTTTATAATATTTGTTACACGTATCAGTTGGTGTAGCGTTGAATGGCCCTCCCGGAAGCCGCATTGCTCCGGGGAATACAATCTATGGCTTTGCAGGGAGATTTGATTCTTGTTAAAATAATTCTTTCGAATATCTTAGCAGTGGCGTTGATTAAGCTAATTGGTCTATAGCCTTGTGGATATGTTCTATCTTGGTTTGGCTTGGCCAGCATAATGACGTTTGCTTGCTTCCACAGTGTAGGAAAGTGATTTTTAATGAGGCATTGATTGTACAGCTTAGTTAAATGAGTAAGCGCATTTTGCGTAAAATATTTAAATGCTATGTTTGGGATTTGATCGGGGCCTGCAGCTTTTCTATTCTGCAGTTTTTTAATAATGCCTCTGACCTCGGAGGGGGAAGTGAGAGGGGGCGTGCATGTTGTGAAGTTGTCGAAATAGTCATCGACTAAACTTTCAACTTCTTCAATCTTGTCGTCACAGTAGGGTTCTTCATTTTCCTGAAAAGTGACTTCAAGTGTATCTTTGAAAGCCTCCGCCTTTTCGAAATCCGAATAGGCCATTCCACCCGGACCGTGAAGAGGTGGAAGGGGAATATGCCTTTTAGAAAATTTCCTATGTAAATTATACAAGGAATTGTCCTCAGGATTTAAAGTTAATAGAAAATCTTTCCAGGTCCTGTTTTTATGTTCTTGGATTTCTCTCCTGATCTGCCTAATGAGAGCGTTAACTTCGCGTTTGTATGGCGGGTATCTGGTCTCATTCCAGAGTTTACGAAATCTATTTTTAGCTCGGATAAGCTCTCTGATGTTTTCAGGGAGGCGGAGGTGTGGAGTGGTAATTAATCTAGTGGATGTGGAAGCAGAAATAGCATTCGAAATATTGCTGGTAAAATTTTGAACGGCTAGATCCAAATCATCTATCCGGGGATTTCCGGGAATGGTGTGAGAAATTATTTCTTGAAATTTAATCCAGTTGGTAGTTTTTAAAGTTCTAAGAATTGGTGGAAGTGCATTATTAGTGAAATAACTGGAAAATCAAAAATAACTGGATTGTGATCACTGCTAAGAGTATTTATAGTAAAAATTTCAGTGTGAGATAAATTAACTGCAAAGCCTATGTCAAGGATAGCGTTGGAGTGTCGACTGTTGAAGTGTGTAGGAGTATCGGGGGCAAGAATATCCAGTGCCGACCCAACGGCCCAATTGCACAGAATATTTCCATTTGAGTTTGCCCTGCCTGGGTTCCAGCTGGGATGTCGATCATTAAAATCGCCGAAGAGAAAGGCTTTGTTGCTATGGATGAGAATTGCGTCGAGTTCCGTAGTATTAATGGAGCCGTGTGGAGGTCTATAAATACACGCCACAGTAATCTTACTGTTGTTTCCTAACTGAAGTATGATTGATGAATTTTCGAAGGTGTTTGAAACATTTAGGATGGCGTGGTGCCTAATAGAATTCTTGACGAAGAGGGCCGTTCCGCCCCCTCTATGTGTTGTGCGGTCACTTCTGTGACAAGTGTAATTTGGAATGCTAACTCTGTCCGCAGGACGAAGAGCCATTTTGAAACTGCGCCAGACATTTAAAAACATTAAAAGTATCCCGATTACGTTTTAGGGGTTATAATCAATAATGCAATCTTTTATTAATTCCTCTAAATTAGTTTTTAAACCATTAGCATTCCAGCTAAAAAACCTGAGAGAGTGATCCCTATTACTACAATTGAATTTTAATTTTAAAACTTAGTTTCTAATATGGACAGCATTTGTCCCCACTTCGACATCATCTGGGCCATTTGATTCATGACTTCTTTGGCATCCAGAGAGAATTGTTGTTTGTGCCTTTTTTAACTTTTACTTCCGCAAAGGAAGGTGTTGTTGGCTGTTTTTTATTGTCCTTGCGCGCAGCCGCTCGCTCTTGTTTGAGGTAGTGTGGGGCCAGACGTTCTTCGTCGATTTGGATTTGTTCGTTTTTGTGTTGATGGGATTCCTGGGGCATCCCGAAAGTTTGCAGGGTGCGGGCCGCTGCAATTGGCACACTTAGCCGGAGAAATAGGATACTTATATATTATGAATATTTTTGACTGTAGTAAGATATATTTATATTTCAGTTTTTCTTTAAAATTTGAATAGAAGTTGTTAGCCATTTAGCGAATAGTTTGATATTGATTATAATTCCATTGGCTGTTTAATATTGTAAAGTGTTTTACTTTGATACCAGCACACATTAAAATAAGGCTCATTTGCAGTTATATGATCAGCTTCAGTGATATTTAAATTTTCAAAAATAGTCTACACGTACGTGTAAAACATTCTTTTAACAAACGTGTGGCACAACCGCACACCACATCTCATACTATATCTTCCCTACAGCAGGAAATATTTGTGTATACTGAAAAATTTAATACTGGATACATTTCGAGTGTTAAATTTGTTTTTTAAAATTTGGTATGAATACATTGTGGAGCTGTTGGTTAAACCATTCACTGAACAAAATTGTTTTAATTGTACTGTTTTGAAAGACAAAATTAAAGGAAGGTTAGGGCTGTTTTTAGAACTTTTCTCACAATAGAATTTTTAATGACTGAATTGGCTGTTTAATATTGTAAAGTGTGAAACATGTAGTTATCGATGTGTGACATTTTTCCTTGTAATAAAAAAAAACTTCAATGATAAGAAATTTAACATTTTTCCTTGTAATAAAAGAAACAGAAAATGGCTTAGAAGTACTGTCATGCGCATTTGTGTGAGAAGTATATCCCATTAAAATTAAAAATTATTGACTGAATGTGTGTTATGTCCATCACAAATGCCGATGTAGAAAAGATATTTTTATTTAATACAAGAAGTTCGAAAAGAGAACACTAGGAAGGAAAATTTAAATTTTTTCCGAAAAATATTCAGTTAACAAAAAAATATCATTTATATAATTTAAATTTAAATAAATTAAAAGTATTGAAATCATTTTTTATGTTATTCTAAATTAAAAATATAATTGAATAGAGAAAGATCTGTTTTATTTCATAAATATGCACCATTTATGTCTTATTGTTTAAAAAAAAGATAGGGCCTTTACTCTTTTTACCTCATAACTTTTTTTAAAAACAGGAAAGTGAGTGCGTTTTCTTACTCTCATATTCAAAAATGAATACAGGATGCTTTTTTCTGGTTCAAATCGCAATACCAAAATATTTTTTTTTAATTTTTAAAAAATGACAGAAAAATAAATTGTGTTTGAAGAAAATATAACTATTTTTCAACTTTTAACACGCCATTTATTTCATGTTTTTTTTACCCTGCATTTTGTGTTAATTTTACTGTGACTGAATCTATGGGGAAAACGACAGAGTAGAAAGAGCTACGGTTTTAATACAAGATTGCCCAAGGCAACTTAACAACTAGCTGTGAACGATTGCTATCCTGGTTCTCAATGATCAAATATGCCGAACCAAGTCATAAAATTGTCCCCTTTCGACCTCCCTAGTTTTAAAAGGGGGAAAGAATTGAAGTCTGTTGCATTTTTGAAGGGAATAGCAAAATAAGAGTAAAACGCTTTCGGAATAACTTTTCAGGAGAAAGGTATCCACTTAGAGGGTTAATGCGATCCGGAATTTATCTTGCGAGTGTAGAATATGTTTCCATGAGAGGTTCTTGTCTAGAATAACACCTTGGTATTTAGTACTCTGAGAACAGTGGAATGGTGTGGAATAGAGCGTGATTGGTATGAGTGGCTTGAGCCTTTTTGTGAATATAAGACTGCAACTGTCTTATCCACGTTGATTTTGATCTTCCAGGTGTTGAAGTATTTTTCGAGGAGAGCCAGGTGTTTGTTAAGTGCGATCGTGACGGATCTCGTACTTTTGTAAGTAGTTGAAATAGTATCGTCGGCGTAAAGATGAATTAATCATGGTGCGTGGGTGTGAGAGAATGTCATTGAGATATATGTTGAAGAGCATGGGCCCTAATAACGAGACCTGCATGACGCCAATGTTAACATTGTGTGTTCATGAGAAAGTGTCATTGCCTCTGATTTCGTATGATCTATTAACGAGGTAGGAATTCAGGATGTGAATTATAGATAGGTGAAAACTGTTAGTGATAAATTTGTAAATTAGTCCATTAATCCAGACACGGTCGAATGCCTTTTGGATATCCAGAGAAACAGCACCAGTAATCCTGCCTCTCTGAAATCCTGAGGAAATCTTTTCCGTGAGTCTAAGTAGTGGGTGATAAGTAGAAAGAGTTGTCTTGTGAAACCAAACTGATTGGGGTTAAGGAAGTTAGTATCATTTTATATGTAGGGTTTATATATAATTATATTCAGAATGATGTGCTCCGCAATTTTACTGAGAGCAGAAAGTAATGAAATTAGCCAATAGGAATCTGGAAGGTGTTTGTTTTCCTTTGGTTTTTTAATGGGAAAAAATGGCTAGTTCCCAATTGATTGGAAAATGGCGTAGAAAAAGTTTTGTTATTTATGTAAGTTAGAAGTAGTAAAATTTTGAGGGGAAAGTTTTTGACCATTTTATTCGTGATGGAATCGAAACCTAGGGCCTTGGTATTTTTAAGCCTTGTAATATAGTTACAGATTCCGTCCGGGTTAGTAGGAGAGATGGGAGTGAGGGAGGGTAGGAGAAGAATTTCTCTAATGTGTTAGTGACGTCAGAGTCGATGTTGTTTTTGAAGTCATCTGGTCTTTTATTTTCCGTGTAATTGTCTTCGAAGGTGTTTGCTATTAAATTTGCTTTCTGTTCATCGTCGCTAACGATCCCAGAGGAGCTGTTTAGATTTGGAACAGTTGAGCGTTTTTTGCGGAAGTATTTTTGTGTTTTCCAGAAACTGTTGTCTTGTGTATTGAGTGCAGTGAGTTTTGCGCTCCATGAATCTTGTGTGTGTATTTTAAGCTCTCTTTCTTTATGAAAGCTTAAAGCCGGTTAGCATTAGATTTACGGAAAGGATCTAGTGTGCGTTGAAATAATTTTTTAGTTCTATTTTTCCGTGAAATTAACCCTCTAACCGGATAGCACGGAAAATTCCGTCAGTGTAAAGATGCTTCGAAAATGCACTGCACGGATTTTTCTGCCTTCAAGTAACGTTTTCAAAAGCGGATTAGCCGCACTTTTCTGAAATCCTTCCCCCCTTTTAAAGGTTTAACATCTTGAAAGATAATTGGGGACGGTGGAAGCAACACAGCAGGACACTGATAGGAAGTTTTATGGTTTGCAAGAAACCCCGTGTTTTGGCCCTGGGGCAATCGTAAAAAATCGAGGGGAAATTTCTTTAGACCCCAGGAAGTGTTTATTTGTTACATCGTATTTTAAAAGTTTTGAAAAGTCACAACGCATAAGTAAAATATGTTACAATTCCCTTTTGGTTTCATATTAATTTGAAACTGTAACAAGTTGGGGCGTGTCAGTGCAATCTGCTATTTTATATAGTTAGACAAATGAGATCTTTTTTTAAGTATATTCTTTCGCTTCATTTTTCTTATTTTAAACAAAGCTTTCAGTTTTTGAAACATGATTATTTTATTATAAGATACCGAAAAAATTAATAAAACACCAAACTCTTTAAAATTTGAAACCTTTTCATTTTTCCAACCACTAAAAATGAATAAATTTAAACTTCATCAAATCATTTGAAACATTTTTTTCACTTTGATAAAAATAATAACGAAAAAAAAGCTAATTAAGATTTATTAGTTTTTTTTTTTTTAGATTTCAAAGCCTAAGTGTTCAAGGAAGTTTAAGTACAGTGCCTGGTGTTATATATTGTTAAAATACACCGAATTATATTTGAATTTTAAGTGCTTGAACTTCAGTTTACATCAAAGACAGCATGAATGAAGATTTTCGCACATTTTTTTATAACTTGAATGTTTGAATAAATGGTAATCAAAAATATACGGAAACATTTACAGTAGACATTTATGCATATAAATAAAAATAAAAATCAATTTTAAATTCGAGCTATTCAAAAACATCTTCAAAAATTCTATTTATGCAAAATACCTCAACATTTATCTTTTTTCAAGGCTAACTGAATAAGTAATTAAAATTTGGATATTTTTTGAAATTTCGACCGTATAAAGCTAGAAATTTTATGTTAGAAATTCCATTTGAAATTTCGAAAAAAAAGTATCGCAAAGTTAAAAATTATTTACCATAAGTTCTAGCAACGCTTTGAGTATAATATAAATTTCAAATTTTATTATATAGCTTCTTTGGTATTTTTTAATATATTTTGAAGATTTCATACAATTCAGTTGAAAAATGCATGCTAAGAGCAAAAAATATACTAAAAAAACCGAGGAATATACAATAAAGTTTTACATAGAAGCAAAACTGAGAAGCTAAAGAGTAGGAATGAAACATTTTGAGTATATCTGAAGTAGTTTTCGAAATATTTATTTTAAAGTTCAGAAAATTTGTGTGCGTTATGTTAAACTTAATATTAATTAAATGGTTAAAATAATATGTTAATAACAATCATGTAATCGTGTGATGACATTTTCATATACTAATAAAAATTATAATCGTCATTGATGCGAATGTCAAGAATTTTATGTAATTTTAAATTCAGACATTAAGATATTGATGTAGAAAATATAAAACGACCATCTAAAATACATGAAAAATGCAGTCTGCTATAAAATGATCTTGACAAACAAAATCCGGCATTTTCACTTACTATGGCAGAGCCGGCTTAGTCAGGGGCGATCTGGAAAAACAGAGAGAGAACCGCGGTTTTGATGGAAGCCGCTCTAGCTTTTAAATTTCCCAGGAAAAATTATATATATATAAATTACAAATGCAAAAATAAATCTTCTAATGTTCCACACATTTTTATAACAACGAATTGTGGAATTGTCTTCCAATACATTGTTGTTTTTGACAATATGTAAAGTAACCAACCCTACTTTAGATAGATTTGTACTACTTTTTCGTAACCGTATTCCTTTTAAAATTAATTCGTGCAGCCGAAATACACTTTTTGCACCCTTAAAAATTTATGTAAACTATAACGGTTAATTTTAATTTATGCAACTTGTGAAATGTTCATAATTAACCATTTCCATCTAAACAGTTTACAGGAAAAAAAAGTTTGGACTCCCTCATTCATTAGGGATTTATATAAGATTCTAACATTAAATTTTTTTTTTACCGAATAGGATCGAGGGCTAGTGTATAGTGCTTCCACACCACAGGTCTGGGGTTCTATTAACGGGCTGCGCAAGGTCGACTCTGCCTTTCATCCCAGCTACATTGGGTCGAGAAATGAGTACCAAGCTTGCTTCGGGTCTTAAGCACTGAAGGTCTCTCTTCAGACAGACCACCAAATCGGGACATCTGTTCATGCACCTCAGCGTTCAATAGTCACGTGTATTATGATGGGTACAGTAGTTCCTGGCCCTCGTGGATTGTTCTGCCACTGAGTTTGAGTCTTAAGTTTGAGGATTACCTCACTTTGGGGATACCCCTTAGATAAACATGCATTTCCACTCATTTGCAATTAAACATTTTTCTTTCAATTACGTTTATTTCAGAAGGAAATTTGATTTTTTAAATGTATTTGCTTAATAACATGTATATTTGTGTATTATATTAAAAATTTGATCAATCCAAAATTACATGTTTTTAGCTCCTCTAAAAGCTTTTAGGATTTTACAACTGATCTTACAATCCATATACGTTTTATAGTAGTATATTTAAAAATGATAAGGACATTTTTACGACTTTGTGAGCTGTTATGCCTCGTTTATAAATATAAAAAATTGCATTCATCTACAGTTTTTAAAATGTACAGAAATAAGGGGAGAAATAGGATACTTATAAATTATGAATATTTTTGACTGTAGTAAGATATATTTATATTTCAGTTTTTCTTTACAATTTGAATAGAAGTTGTAAGCCATTTAGCGAATAGTTTGATATTAAGTATAATTCCATAGGCTGTTTAATATTGTAAAGTGTTTTACTTTATACCAGCACACATTAAAATAAGGCTCATTTGCAGTTATATGATCAGCTTCAGTGATATTTAAATTTTCAAAAATAGTCTACACATACTAAAACATTCTTTCACAACCGCACACCACATCTCATACTATATCTTCTCTACAGCAGGAAATATTTGTGTGTACTGAAAAATTTAATACTGGATACATTTCCAAGTGTTAAATGTGTTTTTTTAAAATTTGGTATGAATACATTGTGGAGCTGTTGGTTAACTTCACTGAACAAAATTGTTTTAAGTGTACTGTTTTGAAAGACAAAATTAATTAGGGAGAACGTTTTTTACAATAGAATTTGTAATGACTGAATTGTGTGAAAATGTAGTTATCGATGTGTGACATTTTTCCTTGTAATAAAAGAAACTTCGATAAGAAATTTAACTTGAGTAGAAAATGGCTAGAAGTACTGTCATGCGCATTTGAAGAAGTATATCCCCCATTAAAATTAAAAATTATTGACTGAATGTGTGTTATGTCCATCACAAATGCCGATGTAGAAAAGATATTTTTATTTAATACAAGGAGCTCGAAAAGGAGACCACTAGGAATGAAAATTTAGATTTTTTCCGAAAAATATTCAGTTAACATAAAAATATCATTTATATGATTTAAATTTAAATAAATTAAAAGTATTGAAATCATTTTTTATGTTATTCTAAATTAAAAATATAATTGAATAGAGAAAGATCTGTTTTATTTCATAAATATGCACCATTTATGTCTTATTGTTTGAAAAAAAAGATAGGGCCTTTACTCTTTTTACCTCATAACCTTTTTTAAAAACAGGAAAGTGAGCGCGTTTTCTTACTCTCATATTCAAAAATGAATACAGGATGCTTTTTTCTGGTTCAAATCGCAATACCAAAATTTTTTTTTTAATTTTTAAAAAATGACAGAAAAATAAATTTTGTTTGAAGAAAATATAACTATTTTTCAACTCTTAACACGCCATTTATTTCATGTTTTTTTACTCTTCGTTTTGTTTTAATTTTACTGTGACTGAATCTATGGGGAAAACGACAGAGTAGAAAGAGCTACGGTTTTCATACAAGATTGCCCAAGGCAACTTAACAACTAGCTGTAAACGATTGCTATCCTGGTTCTCAATGATCAAATACGCCGAACCAGTCATAAAATTGTCCCCTTTCGACCTCCCAAGTTTTAAAAGGGGGAAAGAATTGAAGTCTGTTGCATTTTTGAAGGGAATAGCAAAATAAGAGTAAAACGCTTTCGGAATAACTTTTCAGGAGGAAGGTATCCACTTAGAGGGTTACCTTCTTCCTCTTTAATATCTTGTGGTGTGTAGCTGTGCTGCTTGTTTGTGTTTCGCTTAGAGGAGTGCAGGTGGGTGGAGCGAACCGCATCAGTGAACTTAGTTATTTTAAATTCTATTGAAAAATCGGGCTATTGATGTTAGTAAAGTCAGACAGTTGGAGATTATTTTTATTATGTTTCTTAAATACACACACAGAGACCAACAGGTGGTAATTGCTCTAGCGTTATTTTTATGAATAGAGGAAATTAAGAAAAACTGAGTATAACACACACTGGGTTATGGTCAGATGAGAGTTCAGATATGGAATCAATATTGTACGGGTATATCTGGTGGGAGAATTTGGAAAGGCAATTTCGAGTTTGATAGAATCGGCAAAATTTTTAAGTTAATGCCTCTAGTAGAGTTATGTGAGCAATTCCACGATTTGTGTGTGGCATTGAAATCGCCAAAGATCACACAATTACTGTTGATCTGGAGAATAGTTTCCAAGTCTAAGGTGAATAAAAATTTATCAGATTGCGATGGAACATAAATGGAAGTTATTGCAATTGGGTTTGCATTGGGAGGATTAATAATCATGGTGGTACCTCCGATATGATGAAGAGGAGGGGTAGGGGGTGAAATGAGGAATGGAATTTTTAACAAGGATGAATGTGCCACCGTGAGCGGGGCCGTCCGTTATGCGGTCATTCCTATAGCACTTGTAGTTATGTATGTTTATGTTGTGTTTAGGTCTCAGATGTGTTTCCTTAATAAGTAAGATATCGGGGCAGTACTTCTCTTCAAATATTTTGAATTTAAGAATTTTGTTGAAGATACCTTTTGCGTTCCAAGAACACAAACTTAGGCCGTGCATTGGGTGTGTATTCATGGTCGTTGTCTAAAATAGCCTCTAATAAGGCGTATCTTTCTTTTTTTGTTGTTAGTTTTTTTAAATAGTTGTAGTGGGTTGGAGGGTGGTTTCTGTGAAGTTCATATTATTTACTTGTTGTACAAGTACAGAGAGTGCTTCAATTGTCTGTGTCAGGGTCTGCGTGATAAAGTTAATGCATTCGTTTTTACTATTGTTTGGTTGTGGTTGGGGGGATTTTGAGTTTTGATAGCCTGAGTATGTGGGCGATTGATAGCAGGAATTTGACTGACACGTGGTGCCATCTGTTGAGGAGCGGTGGAGTTAGAAGGTACTTGTGTTTGTGCATTATGTGTGACTTGTGCGTATGAAATGTTTGGTCTGACCACAGGCTATTTACGACATTGGAGTAATTGGTTTTATTGTTAGTGCCTTTGCGGGGCTTGGGAAAGAGGGGGCATTTTGAATTATTTGCCATATGGCGGAAAACTTGACAGTTTATGCAGAAGAGTGTTTCGACCCTTTTGATCTGGCATTTTCTCGTCTGATGGGCCTCGCCACATTTTAGGCATCTTGAGGCAAGTTGACAATTGTCAGCGGTGTGATTGAATTCATTACATTGAAAGCATTGGATAATCCCTTTGCTTTCATAGTTTTCTACTCTGACAGTTAGGTAACTTAATTTATTTAAACTAAAAATTTTAGCATTGATTAAATTTCGTAGGAGGGAGATTAGAAAAACTGGAAGGGGTTGATTAGTTATTCTGCCTATTAGTTGCGTGACCCTGTCAACGGTGAATCCCAGATCATTCAGGTCACTGTGTATATCTGTGGTTTTGGTGTCTCGTGGGAGCCCTTTGATTAAGACTTTGATGGGGCGTTTTGTTTTTGGAGTGATTGAGTAAAAATCACATTTAAGCTGTTCTAGAAAGCGGTTAATTTCGTGGTATTGGTCAAAGGTATTCGTATATAACTTAAGGTATTCCCCAGTCTGAGAGTGGGCATTTTGTCAGTTAAGGTCTTCATTTGGACTCGAAAGTTTAGAGTAATTTTTAGCATGACTGGGGGTGGTAAGTTAGTGGGGGTGGTGTTTAAATTGTTGTTAGTGTTACTGGGTGTGTTATTTTTAGTGGGTCGAAGTTTCTGCTACCGGTGCTATTGGGGTGCGAAATTATCTAGTGCATTAAATTTATTTTCTAGGTTAACTTTAAAGTTTAGTTCCGGGTTAGAATTTGTTCTTAAGTTTTTGGTGAGTTTTCGAGAGGGTGGGGAAATGAATATGTTGTCATTTTCTTTACGTTTTACTGAAGTCGTTTTAGGGAGTGGAGGAAAATCTTGTTGGGTGTTTTTAGCGGGAGCGCAGTTGGGCTTATGATGAACAGTAAAGCTGGGGATGTTGCACAAAGGGAGAGAGGAAAACTCATTTGCAGCAAGTTGATGTAGTTTTTCATATTCCTCCAGACTTGTGTAAAGGTTAGCGATGGAAAGGTCTCTTTCATCCGTTATTCCGTTGATTTTGAGAGAGTTTATCGTAGCTTTGAGATTCTCTGTGATGACAAATTTTTTGATTTTAGTGGTGATATCCTGGAGTCGTTGGCAGTTGGTTTCTTGGAGAGTTCCGGGTCGCGTTGAGTTGTTAGATGAGGGTAGAGATTGATCCATTGCGTTGTCCAGTTGTGAGTCTAAGTACAAAGCCTTGTCGTAAAATCGGAGTAAAAACATATGAGGGTGACAGGGCAAAAAGGTTTTAACCTCCAAAGACACAGGAACATCTTTTATAATAATCTCAGCAGTATATACTTCATTAGCATCCTCTTCTTCTTCGTCAGTTAGTTCACTGGCAACTGGTAACACAGCAATAATTGCTAGTAATGTTGCAATTTCAATACGCTCTCATCTGAGAATCTAAACTATTTAATAATTCTAATTTTTACTTTAACCTCAGAAACCTTTGCTCTGAGATAACTAAGCAGGGGTGAAACACTAAAAACGAAATTATTATATTTTTTTTTACCCTGAGTTATAAAGTGAGAAATAACGCGCCAATTGCATGCGTATCGTCCCACTGTCCTATTTAGAGGACAGTTAAGAAATAGTTTGCAAAAACTTACCTAAGAACAATATCGCTCTATAATGAACCAACAGGATTGTAACGAAATAGTACTATCAGAAAAAAAAAATGCCCAGCCAAGTGTCCAAAATAAATTGAAAATGAATTCTACAACCTCAAAGAGATTATACAAACTGCGCCCGTAAATGCGGTGAATAAGAAAAATTTCCAGAGTATGGGGGAGGTGGAGACACAACTCACGCTGGAAGTAACTAATACATCGTTGGGTGGATGACCTGAGTACCTAGCTCTTTCGAGCTATAACCTCACATCGTTAGGATTTTGTGTGACTGTAACAGATTGACCCTTGCCCTTTGTTAAAAGAATCTAATACATATCCGTTCCAACTATCCGCATATTCCCAACATACAAATAATGTTTTTCACATATTTTTCAGCTTACCTCTGAATAGAACTTTAAACACGCGTGTTTGACATTTTATAAAAAACCATTTAAAGAATAGCTTTTTGTAAAGATGTTAAATTACACTGTTTTAGTTAGTTGTTACAATTGTGAGAAAATTGTTACTAAAATTTCCGGTATTGACAAAATGCATAATCTTGTACCCACTTGGCGGGGAGTGAGCAACGCCCCACGGTTTTATCCGTGTAGTTCCATTTCCCGTAGGAATGCGGCGATAAAATTTACCCTCTGTTACTCGATGATATAGTAGTTTTCCATTGGTGAAAGAATTTTTAAAATCGGTCCACCTGGCATATATTTTGCGCCTAAGAGCCAGCCTATATGTTTAGGCTTCTTCTACTGTTATGGAGTATGGGGGGAGGGAAACCGGCTCAGAGAACTGGTTGAAGGAACGACAACTGACGCATCAGCTGACTGTCAGAAAGGGCCAGTCACGCGCGTTTCAGAGATTAGCCGGAACAAACAAACAAAAAATTACCGGAAATACATTTAAATGCATTTAGTAAAAATCTGCTAGTTCGAAATGACAAGCAGACTCTTCAATTTTATTTATTTGTATAGATAAAAACGTATGTTTTGCAACTGATACCATTTTGTCAACTAGCGCCACCTATTTAAAATAAATGGATTAAATCATTTTAATTATAAACTTTGGTATATTTTGTTCTTGATGAATGAATATTTGCCACTTTTAAAATCTATACGGTTATTTTAAGGGAATTTTCGCAATGTTAATTATGCTACAATTGGAATAAATTTATTTACCAGTAATACTATTAATAGCAAGTGAGTTCGTATTTATACGGTCTTCCTTCTAAATGTATGAAGCGTGGCAGTAGAGATCTTGAATGCTGTGAGCTGACCGTCGAGTTAATCGATGGCAATTCATTACAGACCGTCACAAATGTGTTTGGCAATTCTTGGAAAGGACTTGAAAATGTTTACACTAAAATTGAAACACAATACTGGATAAAAAAAAAGTACTACTTTACAGCCCGAGAGCACTCTGCCTACGCTTTTTAAATTCTGTTTCAATTCTCCATAACTTGTTTATATTAAAAGCCCTTTTCGTCTCAGCCATCAGAACGCTGTACTGATCTTAGCTTACAATACTCTATTACAGTTCACAATTTTTTTCTGAAGGAAAGAATTTGACATTGATGCTGAATTGATGGCAAAAATGTATGTGTTTTTGTATTAGAAGTGATTACCCTTGGATAAAAAAAAATAATTTAAAAAACAGTGAACAGGTAGAAAATGGCAATAAAGTATTGATGATATTTGGAAATAGAACTTCGTATTTAACCTATTCGCAAATGAAATTACAGTATGTAAGAACAGCGCCATCTATTCATGACTTCTGGTTTATCTAGTATATGCTGCCGTATTTAATTTCTTACAACCTAGGAGTATTTATTGGAAATATGCTCAAAATCCTATATATTTAAGTCATCACGCTTGATTCATGTTTTTTCTTAATGAATTTTCTCTCGTAAACATTAAAATGCAATCCTAGACCCAGAATGGAATAAAAGATAAGATAAATCAGTATAAAGTAATAATAATAACCGTGTTATGTCAAGTCAGTATTTTACAGTTGATGAGTATTTTAAATAATGTTATGAGTCAAATATTGATGATTTTGTATTAAAAAAAAAAGTATCTATAACACCAGCATTTTTGTTCATTTGTAATTTTTAAATATTTTAAGATTCTGAACAGCAGCCGACTAAATCACAAAGCCTTTATCTTCTCCTACTGTTGTAAATATTGGCTCTATGGAGCCGGTGAATCTTGTAGAAGATAATTCAAAACTCTAAAGTCCGGAGTATAACGTGTTTCTTTTGAAATTTGCTGGTACGCGTTATACTCCGGATATAAAAATGATAGCATCAAAAATAAAAAACGATGAGCGTAAGATAAATTAAACTTCTTCATAGATCTGAATACTATATATTTGAAAGAAATGACGCGCGTACCTAATGAAGTTAAAGGGTTCTGATTCTATTAGTGCACTGTTTTTTCTAAATCCTGGGATAATAACTCGAATAAATGATTTAAAAACATAAATTCTAGACTCATATAATCCACCGTAATATGTCTAACCATTCATTCACCTTTTTGTGGATGAACTCCTAAATTTAATTACTTATTTTTATTTTCAATGTAATCTCTTATTTTTCACCCCATCAGGCAAACTCCCAATTCTAAATTCCCCTCCTACGCTCCAGTACAGCCAAGAGAGGAAAATCACTAGATCACAATAGTCAATAGAATTGCTCTTTCTACACGCATTCCTTTGTCACTCGAACCTGCAGGACCGATCCAACAGATGACTGCGTTATCCCCTGCCATCCTCATCATCATCCTGACAGCATCAACAAATCAGGAGTCACCTCAACCCTTAGCTACCCAAAGCGCCAGGACTGCAGAAGCAGACGATTGCGTCATCCACTGCCCTGCTCACCGCCACCATCATAACTGCAACTTTTCTATCCTTTCAGGAGGTTCCATCTCTCCACAGACGTCAACATCCAAGGACTCTTAAAACTTTTTTCTGTGATATGGGATGACTTTTTCTGATATAATCCAGTTCCCAAAGACACTCAGCGTATATAATAAAAAAGTTCCTAAAAGACGGTTTAGGCAGAATTAACACACATTGCAAGTAAAATCAGAATTTTTTTTTCAGCTTTCAAGTTCAGTAACTGTTACATAGACTTTAATACACCTCAAGAGGAAGGCCAAATTTCCACTAATTTGAAACAGCGGTCACTAATAATTGCCATCATACAGACGGTCTAAACGCACGTGTGTGTATCATTTCTCACCCTCACCGTCTGAGAATATAATGAAAATTTAAAAATATTTATAACTAGGAGATTAACAAGTTTTTAAAAAGTGGTAAAATGCAAAATGCAGGGCACCTTAAGTACTCTATTTGAATTGTAATTTCTATCACTTTCTGGATCTTAAACACTTAATATTTAGAACTTGCAAGAACCGAAAAAATGAATGTCAAAACCTGGATTTAAAAAGGGACACCTTTTTGGTAGAGGAGCGCCATCTACAAATTAAAATATTGATGATGATACTAATGTCCACACACATAGTGTCTCGAATTGTCTCTTTAACGAAAACTATAATTAGCGATAACTAAAAAAATTTCAGCAAACCATAATGCGATGCAGAAATCAGCTATATCTAAAACCATTCGATGAGAAATCGATTTATGTGAAGTTGAAGGATTTATATGTAAATACTTGGGGGAAAAGTATATCGGGCATTGTGTGTGCTAACAGTACCACCTAGCGTAGGTTCCCTAAGAACGTTTTCAACAGATGGTAATTTTTGCATATATATAAAATTACGCGCAAAAATGATAGCACAATGATACATTGTTTTTTAAGATCACATTTCAAATATTTGTAATTGTACCACAGATTGAGACTTTTTGATTCCTTATACTCTGTTATAATTTATAAGTTACAAATTATTTTTTGCGAGATATTTACTCTCTCTAATAATACTGGCTAACATAAAACAAAAAAATACCTGTATTTTCTTTTTTTTTTTTCCAAAATTTTTACTACCGGTACTAAAACCGGTATCCCGGTATTAAGATCTAAAAATTACCGAATATCGGTATTGAACTTTAGGTCCGTTATTGTAATCCCTTGCATAAACCGACACTGATCTGGATGAAAACAATTAACACTCATGTTTTCATATTTTATTTGGTATTTTTATCAATGCTTTGTAATTCTGGCAACCGTTAGACCATGGATTTGCAGGACTACACAGGCTAACGCTACACAGCACAGGAATTGTAAAATCGCCAGTGTGAAAAAAAATATAATTCCAATCAAAAGAAAGTATTTTCTTAGGAATGGAAAAACGTCAATCGGTACTGGAAGGCTCAGCGTCAAATAGTCAAGAAGCCAAGCACGGGCGTTGGATAAATAACTAAGAAAGTATTTTTAAAGAAATGTTTTTATTCCCTATTATTCTATGCTACTTTTTGGCTCTTGTATGAAAATTAATATTAAAAGACACATTGAAAAAAAACAAGTTTCTTTAGGGGGGGGAGGAAAAGTGCAATTTTTGTAAACAAAATCGAATGCGGTCAACCAAATTTTAAAAGACAGTTAGGCCGAGCGTACATATTGCTAGCAAATTCAATATGCTTTTTTTTTGTGTGTGTTTCCAGATTTTTTTCTATAATTAACAGAGATAAAGAGTTGCTTACTTAGAAGACAAATTACCACTAAAAAGTAGCGGTCATTATCATTGCCATCGTTGCAGACGACGGTCTAAAAGCAAACGCATATCATTTCTGACCTAACCAGTCGGGATTATATAATAAATTTTAATAATATTTACAGTTAAAAAATTAAAAGGTATTTAAAAGTGGTAAATTATTTTATTGCATGAAAAGTATGGAAATATACCTATATCTTCTTATGGAGAAGTTCTACCTTGTAAAAAAAACAACATTGAGCCCAATTCAAATGACTTATAGGATCCCTTCGGAGATCAGGTGCTCCACTCAGCTGTCAACATTCCTACTTCTAGTGTAATGTTAATCTGCGAGAAAACATTGAAATTCAACTGAGTTTTTCAAACTTCTAATACAAGTTTTTGAACTGTATGGATAGATGATCTATAGATTTCAGGTTCAGAATTTTATATTATTTATTTCAGTATCTTTCCTAAAAACCTTGTTAATTTTCTTAGCTCAATAGGGATTTTACTATAACCGGAAAATGAAAAGCGTCTTAATGACTGCAGCGCCCCTATGGTCAGCTTTACGGTAGATCTTGTCCACATAAAGGCATTTTTCAAAAATAATAGCTTAAAAAGAAAACACGCTTTTATAGCGGAACGAACTAAAAAGTTAAAAATTAATTCTTAATATAAGAATAAAATGCTTAACGAGAAAATTAATGTCGTGGTAAAAGGCTGGGGCTCTCATACTAATTGGTATTACATCTTACTAGTTCTATTCCGAAATGCTGAGTTAGTGTAAAAGTGCAGTACAAAGCACCCCACGCCTTTACCACAATGACATTAATTTTCTCGTTAATCATTTTACTCTTTATTTAAGAATTATTTTTTTACTTTTTAGTTCGATTCACTATAAAAGCATTCTTTTTATAGTTTTTTAAAACTATAATTTATTTTTCATTTTTCAGTTCGATCTACAGTAAAATCTGTTTTTTTAGTTTTTAAAACTATCATTTATTCCTTGTTGAATTTATCTATGAGTTTTATATTTGAAGTGAGAATTTTTTTTATGTGGCTGCTGGAATTAGTCTTGCTCTTCAATGGATATTATTTAATGGGTCTGAAGGGTATTTATTTTCTCCGTTTAAAGGGCCTCGGATGAGTCCCATATCGTTATATTTTAAAGATCCCATCTCTATAGATACAGGTCTAACTAATAAAAGTGTGTTGAGAAGAAATATTAAATGTCAATCGTATTATCATTTTTTAAACGTATTGCTATAATGTTAATTCGTATCATCACTTCTAAACGTGTTGCTTTATAAAAATAAAAAAAAATATTTAGCAGTTAGAAAATAAATTATTTTTATCCACATACACGAGTTTTTTATTTCTTTTCTTACATAATCAACACTTTTTTGCTTGTTTTATTTGTATTAATAACAAGTATTTTCATTTTTAGGGTAGTACCTTTTTAAGGAGTAGGGTCTTTCAGTAGCCAAAACTCAAAATCGCTAAAATCGTTATTTTCGACGATCCTGATCAGGAAAACGGGACAAAATTTTAAAATTATTGTATTGCCATCGGTCTTTGACAAATGTGCAAAATTTCGAATTAATCTGACCTTTTAAAGTGGGTAAGAATCGAGTCGAAAGATTCCATTACATACAAGTGAAACTTATAAAAGCGTGTTGAAAAGGAAAGGAGAACGCTTTTGTGAAGCTTAGCAATAAAGTTTTATTTAATTTCGAATTTTTTAAATATCCTTAATTGTTATTTCTTTGAATATCTTAATTTATTTTCAGTTGTATCTTCAGTAATTAAATATTAATATTATTCACATAAATCTAAAAAATTAAATTTATGTGAGAAAATAGTTGATTGTTTATTTACGTTGCAGTTATAAATATCAATTCTAAACAAAAATATAGTGATATAGTTTTTAATGTGTTTGAAAAATTTCGATATGTATTGTTACACGCAGCGAGGGTCTTATTTTTTTTTTATTTATTCCTGGTTTGGTACACGTATTTTTCCAATAAAAAATCTAAAATTTGTATGGAATAGATCGTTTAATTCTACCACTGTCACGCTCTCTAGGGGTGAGAATCCTCCGCTAAATGCATCTGATCTGTCCAAATGCAATAAGCTGAACGATCAACCAAAGCCCCGTCGTACCGATAGAGATTTCCCTATCTCCCACCAAATGCACCTAGCCTGGCTGCATACGCCACGCCAAAGGAGCCTTGCCATACTGGGATGGCCAAACCATGCTGACAGCACCGATTCTCACTATCCCCCGCCAAACACATCGGACTTTGTCGAATACGTTAACCCTAACAAGCAACGACGCCGTACTGGGAAGACTAAACTATGCTGAAGCCACCGGTGCTCCCCCCGCTAACTGCACCTGATCTGGACGACTGCCGCAAGCACATGGCGCTGAAAAAGAGCTACATGCTACTACAAGGATTCCTCTTGTTCATTGAACATTGTATCCGGACGGAAGAAAATTATCCTCGTAACAAAAATGTAGCGGCACCAGCATTCTATCACATTGGCCACGACGACCTTGTCTCTCTGTTGGAGAGCACACTGCGGATGAGTTAGCTTTCTTTCTACATTGTTCTGTACCGGATTTCCCTGAAAATGTAAATAATACCACTAACCCCATAGATAGCAAAATTGCGGTAAAAATAAATAATTCTAAGGAAAATAAAAACGCTGGAAAAGTGAGTAAGGATAACAAAAACAAAAATGTTGCTAACAGCAAACATAAATTAAAAAGAAGCCTCCCACCACACTGATGGCTTTGTTTCCCCAAAGAAATATCACAAGAAAATTAAACTAAATGATATTTCTACTGCTGGGCCAAGCCAGCTCATAAAGTTGTATAACAGATTAAGCGGTCTTGCTGGAAAAAGTTATCCACACACCGACCTCGGACGAAGCAACGGTTCCAATTGCAACACCTAAAATTCCCCCAATCTGGTTCCGATACAAACGGAATTTTAACTTAGTTGTGAAAAAAATAACAGAAAATACCCCAATTCCAACGTAAAGTTGTCTGGGAAATACCTTAAGATTTTACCCTGTAGCGATGATGAGCAGTGTACCATTACTTTGTATCTAACTGAGAAAAGAGAGGAGCACTTCGTCCAACCGTTGGCCTCCCGTCCGACTTAACGGAACAGGGTTTTACGGTAGAAAAGGTGTGTGGTGAATGTTCCGAGAAAGTGGGGGAGTAGGGTTTCCTAGAATCCGGTTCCCCTACGTTCTGGATAGACTCGTCTGGAAAGGACAAGCGGAGGACCGGTTTTGAGGGTCCCGACTGGAGGCAGAAGGCAAAAACGCGCTCTGCATGTAAGATTGTTTTTTAAAATGTTCTGCAAATAAATTGTTCATATTTATATCTCTAGCCTGCCTGTGAGTTTTCGTACTCAATATGTCACAGTCTATTTAGTGGAGGCACCGACGAGATAAATAATTACTCAAATGTAATTTTTGGCTAGAGCTTAATCGATTAATTAAGATTGAGTAGGACACAAATTCACACTATCTTAGAAGAGATCAACGAGCCGTCCCGGCACGCAAGAAGTTCTGCTCATAGAAGAAGTATATAGACCACCCAGGTCTTGAAACAAGTGCCACCCCGGCCAACGACATTTCCTGTCATAAGAAAATGAATTTAGACTACCCTGGTCTTGAAACAAGTGCCACTCCGGCCAACGACAATTCCTGCCATAAGAAAAAGTATTTAGACCATCCCGGTCTTAAAAGAAACGCCGCCCCGTCTACAAAGAATTCCTAAAATAGGAAAGAAAAAGAGATAAGATCAACCTGGTCTTGGAAGCGCCGTAGTACGTAGTGTGGATCTACTAAAATATATTTCAGGTGCGATTTCTTTTTCTATCTGGCCAAATTATTTAAATCACATCTTGTGCATTTTTTAAAATTTGTTTGTGTTTTGAAGTATTAAATTTAGGTGACTAAGCTGCATTACATATCCTATGTATTGAGATAAGATTGTTCTAATACTGTTGTAATTGATTCTATATCTATAAGCATTTCACAAGAGAAATAATTCTTTTTAAAAAAATTAATATTAAATATTTATTTTAAGCTATTTTGTATGAAGAATAGCACGGTTTTTTAAAAAAAACTTGGCTTTTGATACTTTGCAATTTATTGTTTTTCATGAAAATTAGTTTTTTTTCATTGAAAAAATTCTCGTATAACATTTGATAAAAGTATTTTATATCTATAAATAGTGTGTATATGTGTGTTACAAATATTATTAGGTTATCAAATACGTATTGGAGTTTTGCGATTAATAATTAAGTATATGCATACATTTGTTTAAAATTATTTTTTAATGATTACCAATTTTGAATTTTACTATTTATTATTATTTTCTTAAGAAAAAGTGTATAAGTGATACTGCATTCATTTTAACTGTGAGATTTGAAATATTTTTATTGTAATAACTTTTTGGCTAAAAATGGCTTATTAAGGAAAAGGTCGAATAGCAGAACTAAGATATATTGCAAAACAATTAGGTGAAAAAGTAAACGACGATCTAAAAATTATAGACCTTAAAACTCTTATTGTTAACAGCCCAAATTACGAAGAAGAATTCGTTAGAGAAATGTTAAGTATGAGATAATTGAGATAAGGTTAAAAACTAGCACGTCACGTGTCAGTAAATATTTTAATCTAAATTAAATATATATTTTGAGCACTAATGAATTAAAAACACTTCTTAAATTAAAGAAACACAACTCTAAAACTATAGATAAAGTAAGAGGTAAATCCGAAAGCGTTTCACTTAATCCCTGCACTATTAGAAGTAAGGAGAATGGGGTTGTGATGCCTGTCCTTAGAGAAACAGGAGCCTCATTAGATATAGGTTGTGAAAAATATGCTGCACCAGAGATGTTTACAGGTGAGCATGCCTCGATCAAACATATTCTGGATAATGGTATGACGTGTCTGCGTCCCGCAGAACTGGAGATTGAGTGTGGGCTGGGACACGTGGTCTCAGAGCCAGTTGTTAGTCCGATACATTTGGATAAGGAAAAATATAATGATCAATTTGGATTAGGAGAGTATTTAGTTGAAACCGAGGAAAATCTTGTACCTTCGTTAACAAAAGAAGGCTAGGACAGTATGAATTTAATTAAAACTAATGCTTATGAACTCATAGAAACACAGCAGAAAAGTAAATAATCAGCTCCCTTGATTCAAAAGATAGAAAATGGCATTAATAACGAAGTCAGAGATCAGGAAATAGCACCCATGCAATTAGTTCCGGTAAGACGAGAAATCTTTTCTAAGTTAAATGTTAATAGAGTAGGATCCCCTTCCTATTACACCAGGAAACAAACATATTTATCTGGCATGTCTATGTCACCGAGGTGCCATGAGGCAGTACCAGTGCCTGAGACGGCATCCACACCCTTTGTTGAGGCGTTGCCACAGATTTTTAGAAGGGTCTTTCCTAGAGAGATCCAGGCAGATAGAGAAGCCTTACTTATGAGTATTTTAACTACCGAGTTACTTCAAAAATTAGGAACTTACTGTCCTTTACGAGTGCCATTTAGATTAAAAAATGCTTTCTATTGTTTCAGCATGTTGATGGCTCAAGGGCATGAAAAGTTTGATTTATCATATTTCGACAATGCGGTTGTCTTTTCACAGGGCTGGAACTTTCCTATAGACCACATGGATGGGATATTGGAGCTAATCACACATTTAGCGGTCAGGCCAGCGGAATTTGAACTTGCTCAGGATGGCGTTGAATATTGTGGTCATGTTGTTGGGAAGGCAGTCCCCAACTCAACTGAAGGTTAGGGCAATAATAGATTTTTCAATATCACAGTATAAAACTAAGGTTAAAGTTTTGGGATATGATCAACAATATATCCCTATGTTTTCTCGGTTAGTTACTCCGGTAACAGAAACTTTAAAAAGAAAATCAAAGAAAGGGGACATTAAATGGACTTCTGAATGTCCAGAGTTCTTTAGACAATTGGAGGGAAATTTGTCGACTAATTCAGTTTTATACGCCCCTGATTTCACGAAACGATTTATTTTTCAACCCGAAACAATTTTATTTATTTTTTTGTATGCAGATCATAAACTTTAACTTAATTTCGGTTTCTAAAAAAAATGTATGATATTCAATCGCCCGAAAAAAAAATCTTTACATTTTAATGTGTTCAAAGTATTTTCTCTAATTGGAAGCTAGAATGTTTATGTAGTTTAAAAAAACCATTTTGTGAAAAAAATATTGCTTATTAGGTATACTATTTTCTTATACAATCGCGAAATGATATTCATATCTTTTTAAACATGAATACTATAGGCATAACCAATTTTTTAATATAAGCATTTTTTTATGAGTAGTGATTTATTATGATAATAAAACTGAATGTTGTGCATATATCTCAATATTTAATATAGTTGTGTGATTTAGAAAGATTCTTGAAACATTTCTGATTCAAAAAAAATTGTTCTTATTTTTAAAAACTATATATTTCTAATATGGTGATGTAATCATTTCATTAGAATGATTCTAGAGTAGACTGTATGTAAGACGATTACAGTGTTTGATGTTTTTTTTAGTTCATAAATATGAGATTTGAGTAAATATGATTGTGTTATTGATTTGAGTTATTCACTAGATAAGTGTAATTTGTATATGTCTAATAGGTTGTGATTTTCTCATTTATTTTGAATTTTTTTATGTTAATTGTATTGCAGTATGTCATTCTGACCAGAAGGGAATCGTACACTATTAAAAAGTTAGCGTTATCTAGAACTTTTAAGTGATATCTCCTAAGTGAATTTAGTGGACCTTCAAAGAACAGAACTTTTCCTTCATCAGAAAAAATACTCTCTCTAGAGGAAGGAGGAGTTGTGTCGAATGTTCCGAGGAAATGGGGGAGTAGGGTTTCCTAGAATCTGGTTCCCCTACGATCCGGATAGACTCGTCTGGAAAGGACACGCGGAGGACCGGTTTTGAGGGTCCTGACTGGAGGCAGAAGGTAAAAACGCGCTCTGCATGTAAGATTGTTTTTTAAAATGTTCTGTAAATAAATTGTTCATATTTATATCTCTAGCCTGGCTGTGAGTTTTCGTACTCAATACGTCACAGGTGGCACAGCTCACCAAAAAGCTAAGACCATATTTAAACTCTCCATTTTCATGGTAGAGTTTAAAAAATAGACGAATTCCCCAGACATCTTCACTCTGAAAAAATGCTGCTACCTGGTTGTGAAGGTAGACACCTTTAACCGACGCCCGAGAGTTAAGCAGTGTTACAATTGTAACCTGATTAACCACTTGTCAAAAAACTGTCGCATGTGTACCAGGTACCTCAAATGCGTTCAGCCGCACCGGACTGGGGACTGCCCCATCAAAGAAAAAGGTAGAGAGCCCTACCTGCATAAATTTTAACGAAAAAGGCCACTTGGGAAACTCTAACAAATGCAATAAATTCCCCAAAATTAAACAGGAAAAGCTAGCAGCCTCTCAATACCGTAACATTGGCAAAAATAATAGTAAAGAAAAGACCTCTCCTACGTAAGCGCCCTGACAGGCACGCAACAAGATAAAAATGAAATGAGTCCTGTTCGGCAGAAGCAACTTCAGCCCATCTCAAAGATACCTCCCAATCAAATAATAATGAATAACCCTTCGGCGTTATGAATGCGATTTTTGAAATTCGCAAACTCTTCTCGCTGACTACTCTTTTCTTTTAGAACTGGGACTGCAGCTAAGAAACGCAAATGGCACAGATAGAATAGATATCTTTACTAGCATCTCATTAATAAAAACGACGAATGGGCTTAAGTCAGTGTTTCTCAAAGTGTGGGGCGCGCCCCCGGGGGCGCGATGACCCTACAAGGGGGGCGCGAGCGTATCGAAAATATAAAGATTTTTTTTAAAAAAAAAATAACCGGAAAGAGAAGTAAAACAAAATGATTTCTTCCATAATAAAAAAAAAATACACACAACAACACTGACATAATTTATGTTTATTATCTGGCTTTTTTCCTTCATCAAATAGCTATCTTTGATCCCAAAACCAAATTAAAGAAAAAAAAAACATTTTGTTTTATTTGCTGTATTTCCTCAATGAGAGATTTTTTTTATTACGTTTTAACATAAAATATTACACGCTAAAAAGAAAAACGAAACCCAGACCCTGAGAAAAATTCTAAAAAGATAAACAATTCACCACTGTAATTATTATTGAAATACTGTACATTAGTTGTAGAAAAGAAAAGGAAGTCATGATTCACTTTTCAACCAGGCTGCATAGTACGTTTGCTAATCATTTGATTGACCTTCAATCTTATGGTATGGTTATTATCAATATTAGTTCCCTCCCATATCTTTTATGCGTTTGCTTTTCGCTTAGGGAAATTGTAAATAATTGAGTTTTGCGATATTGGGAAAAGAATTGATTGGTTTAACATTTCTGTAGGATAATTGAAAAATGTCAAATTTGCGTCCTTTATTAAAGGTCTTGTACTTTTGAATCATTTTAGTTCAGTTTTATTGGATTTTTCTCAAATCATCAAAGAATTGAATAGTCCTTGAAAGAAAGTGTAAGTATACTTTCTATAAGTTAAAATATTCACTAGAATTCCGATTTGTATCGTGTACAGTAAAAATAATTCTAAACAAATGATTGGGGTGACTGAGTCCCCCCGCACTACGATTAATGTTAGTATCGAGTACGCGCCTGCTCCCGGGTTAAAACATTTTGAAGTCTTCTCGCTTTAAATGTTAAAAAGTAACACAATTATTCTTCATCGGTATTTTATATTCTTTTTCATAATTTAACATTAATTCTAAATGCTAATTGTGTGAGGTTTAAAATTACAGTTCTTTTAAACAGTTATTTACAATTATAGCATTTATCTAAAAAAATCATTTTACATTTTTCTATACAATGTCGTGCACACAGTTTTACTCTCCTTACAGTTCAGCTATTATATCAAGAATAACGTTTTATTTTTTAAAAAATGAACTCGTGCGAAGAGTCGGTGTTTCAGCCAGTATACGTTTGATGTATCAGTACTGAAGTAGCTATTTTATAAATAATTTCTTATTACTGAATTTGGCCGCGGTAGCCGAGTGGTATAGGTATCGGATCGTGGCTTGCCTTGTCACGTTCGAGCCCAGTACCACTAAAGACCCGCCGTGTAGGGCAGCGATGCACGTTAAATCTGTTGAGAGTTGAAACGTTTTCCCGTTGGTGTGGTGTGGTAGTTAGGAGAGAGGGGTGCCAGCTCAGGTGTCATCCACGTCACTTGACCATGGTTCAAAATTACGTGGTCCGTCGTCAAAAGCCCTCGTGCAGCTGAACAGTGTGACGTTAATATTCAATCAATCAATCTTATTACTAAATTAAGAACAAGTTTAATAATTATTAGGGACTTCCACGGGCTTGTCTTGTAGAGGGAAGTTTTTCAAAGGAAGGTTTAATATCAGAAATTGACACTTAAAGAGTTATTTTTCTATATTTAGCTGAGATCTATATTTTGTCTTCTAGGCATCCACTGCAAAAATCCGGTTTGAAAAAGGTAGGATGTTGAAAATGGTAATAGTATGCGAAGTGCTTTTGTTTTCAGTACAGATAATTCCTCATCCACCTCTACCTCAAATTCAAAGAGCGATTTATTACAAAATTGCCTTTTAATTTTTCACTGGATGTGAAATCTATGAAGATTTCTTCTTCGGAAGTTGAGAGCCCTTCTGGAGTATCTTGAAATAGATCCCTAATCCACTCGTAACTTGCTACCAAGCTGTCCTCATCCAGAAAATACTTTTAAAAATTCTTTGCCAACATAGCTAAATGATTTTACATGTTTTAAAAACAACTTTTACATGTTGTTCTACAGATTTGTAAGTTTTAACACATATCGAGCTGGGGCTTTTTTTCCATCATTTACTTCAGTAGTGGTAAATCCAAAATTTAAGTATTTTTGAGAAGATCGCCTTGATTTAATTTTCGGAACCATGCTCGTTCGTCTGTGTACTTGTTTTTATTATGGTCGAATATTTGCTTACGACTTAAAAATGTATGTATGATATTGTTTTAATCTACTGCCGTAAATATTTAATTACCGTGAATTACAATTAACGTGGAAATTAAAAAATGTACATTCAAACTAGATTCGGTAGCTATAGGAGTATCGAGTCGACCAAAACTGACTGGAATTGTACGAGGAAAAGCATTTTTACATGTTTTGCGCAGACGTCCGATAGGTTGCCCAGACTCACGCAAACGTACCCTAAAATGCCAGATGTGATGGATATGATAGAGAGCGACATTGACTAGACTATTTTTCTTATGACATTTGTACTTTGAGAAATGAATGCTGAAGGAAATAAATCTTTAATTAAATACATCATTTTGCGATCTGTTCCAATTTAAAAATTAGAGAAAGAAAAATAACATAATTCTAAGTAATATATATATTTTAAGTAATTTTCTTAAAATATATATATATATATATATATATATATATATTTACTTAAAAGTTACACATATACACAAAATTTAATATACTTATCGTATTAATTTGTACGGTTTATAATTAAGATCGTATTGTAACTTTAGCGTCTCTCTCTCAAAGTGCATTTTTATTGCAGTAAATACATTATTGTTGTACAGGGGGGCGAGACAAAAATTATGATTGAAAATTGGGTCGCCAGTATTGAAAGTTTGGGAAACACTGCTTTTAATGTATGAGTGGTGCACAGAGTATTTTATGACTAATTAATTAATACTAAATTAAGAACAAGTTTAATAATTATTAGCTACTTCCATGGGCTTGTCTTACAGAGCAAAGTTTTTGAAAGGAGCTTTAAGATAAGAAATTGACCCTCTGAGTTCATTTTCTATATTTAGCTGATATCTATATTTTGTCTTCTAAGCAACCAGCGCATTTTGTAATATGTTCCAATTTCAAAATCAGAGAAAGGAAAAATAACTTAGTAATTATCCTATTACTTACTTTTTTTTGCTTAAAAGTAACATATACAAAATTTAATACTTATGTCATGAATTTGTACGGTTTATAATAAATATTGTTGCTTTATCGTAAAAGTGCATTATTATTGCATTCAGTAAATTATTATGTATAAGGGGGGGCGCGATAAAAATTGTGATTGAAAAGGGGGGCGCCAGTATTGAAAGTTTGAGAAACACTGGCTTAAGTTGTTCTTTAACTTTCCTTTTCCATACCGAAAACCCTGCTTTAATTTACCCCTTTTTACTATCAAACTTTACTGTATCTATCAAGAATTTTGTTTCTTAAAATGCTCAAAAATTCCCCTCTATTGTTTCTTTCCTTATGGAAAATTCGACCTTCCAATGAAAGGGGAGAGGCTCGACCAATAGGGTGGTTAGCTTTTCCACCTCCCGACTCCTGGCTCCACATCTCTACAAGAACTCGTTCTCCGATTGGCCGGTCGAGTCTCTCGACAAGTACGACACAATTGGCTGTTTCGACCTCCGCACCATTCTAATATGCCATTAAAAAGAGGGAACAGAGTAGACTGGATTTTCATTTGAGATACGCTTGAGTGCAGTCGCGTCATCTATACGCCCTGTACTATTCTACGCACCGCTACCCATGTCACTTTGGAAGCATATCTCAGTCGTTCCTATAGCTCTTATCAGAGCTTTAAGGATAGGGCGAAGACCAACTTGATCTGTTCCTCCTCCCCGGCATTGATTTTATTGGATTACGACTATGGCAACGAACACGGACTTGACAAACATTATGGATCTTTTATTACCTTCCTCCAACAACTCGACTTGATCCGGAACCCTCCCAGTTACAAACTGTGAACGACTCATTTCGATCAAAAATGACATTAAAAAATTCGGAATCGTTACCGAGGCCTCCAAAGGTTGCATTAAAACTCTTCTTTTCGCCGGAGTCCCTGACAACGACCCTGCACTACTCGACCACAATTGAAGGTTCGAGGAGTATCAACGGCTACAACAAATGTCAGTGAGTTCACCTCTCAAACCTTTTGTAACATCCCCGGCTGTACCATTCAACCCCCCTCCCCTCAATTCTCCTACTAAAATTATTGCTAAGACTCAGGAACCAAACAAATCCACTGCTACTAAGTGGAAAGAAATCGAGGATGGTTTCACATCCCCTTCCAGCAGGCAAATTTCAAAAAATAGGCGTACTATCTACAGGGCTGAACGCAATTTTAAAATCGACCTTCAGAATAAATTTGATAACCTAAAAATTGATCAAATAGCAGGATCTTCTTCAACTGAAATTAATCAATCACACTCAAAATAGCAACGCATGAACAAACAAAACTTTAAATTCCAACACCAAAACCAACACAAACGGAACTAATAAATACTTACACCCACCCGTTTTTCTAAAAATCACAGATGACTATCGCAATCAAATGAAAGTTTTAAATGACAGACTACTCGCACTCCGCAGTAAAATGACTAGGGAGTACTTCAAATTATACACAGACACTGACGATCAACACCGTGAACTCAACCAGATTTTAGAAGAACTCAAATATGAGTTCTCCATCACGCCTAAAACGGACAAGGCCCATTAAGGTCGTTATAAAAGGACTCCCCCGCGACACTAATAGAAAACAATCCATAGCGATCTGGTTGAGCTTGGATTCACAATTATTAAAGTCACACAACTATTTGGCCGCATAACCAAGCAAAAACTCCCAGTTTTTCAAGTTTCATTACCCCCTAATATCCAGAACGCCAAGATTTTCGACCTCGACAAACTTAGCTACATCAGCGTTAACATAGAAGGTTATGATAGCAAAGGAGTAACACAATGTTACTCCTGCAATAAATTTAAACATACCGCTGATAACTGCCACCTGGTCCCGCGTTGTTTAAAATGCGGCGAGAAACACCAAACTCGTGACTGCCAAATCAAACACGTCGAACAGGCTTACTGTATCAACTGTCAGGTTTTCGGTCACATGGCGAACTACGCCAAATGTCCGCTCTACCCAAAACCACGTAAATGATCCACCACTAATAACAAAAATAATTACACCTCAATTGACAATAGTATCATTCGACTTAATGTCTCCTACGTACAGGCAACAAACAACACCACTTCTAGTAACAACATCAAAAAACAGATGGCACCACAAGTCAAAGGAAATCCTCCTATCAGCACACAAACTCAGGCCAGTCGCGCTACCACCACCCCTCAACAAGTTAACACAAATCAAAATTCTAATTCAGCCCTAATTACTCAAACCCTACAAGGAATAATTCAGGCACTCTCCACCCTTACAACCCAAATTAGTAACATGAACTTTAATGATAATATCCCCCTCAAGGTAAAAACTCTAAAAAATCCAAATCCACTAAAAAACGTGAATTATGCGCCCTGATAGAGGCAATTCTTGAAGATAATGATGAGTAGACACCCAATGTATGGCCTTTGCAACGTCATTAAATGCAAATGGAATGCAAACGTCATTAAAAGTAAAATTCATGAATTTAAATTATTTGAAGAGAAACACTGTCCCGACGTAGTTCTCATTCAGGAAGCACATCTGAGACCAAACCACCGTATTAACATAAACAACTATCATTGCTACAGAAACGACCGCATCATGAAAGGACCTGCATCCGGTGGAACTGCAATTCTAATCAAAAACCCAATTCCGCACTTCACACCCTCACCACCAGCCCTTCAATATATAGAGGCCACTCTCATTACACTAAATCCACCCAATATTAATCCACTCACCATCACATCTATTTAAGTTCCCCCGCACTCAGATAAATACAGTTTCACGCTCGACTTAGAAAATATTATTCAGATCAACAGTAATGTGATTTTTGGCGATTTTAACGCCACACACAATGCGTGGAATTGCTTCCATAATTCAAACCGAGGCACACAAAAACTTCGCTGAATTAACTGATCTAGAAATAGCTTTCCCGAATACTCCCACCAGATATGGATTCAACACTTCCAATACTCTTGACATAGCACTTTTTAGTAACTATAATTTCCCTTATAACATTAGTTCCATATCTGATCTTTCATGCAATCACAGCACCCGGTTTTTCTAAATTTTTCTCTTAGCACTATTATTCACAATGATAATCCTAGAGCAATTACCACCTGTTGGTCTTCATTTCAAAAATATCTGAACAATAACATTCATATTCATGAGTACAATAACGTTAAAAATCCGTACACACTTGAAGAAAAAATTGCTAACTTCACCGATGCAGTTCGCTACGCCCACACTCAATCGACTAAGACAATCACGAACATACACTCCTACACGCCACAACACATCAGAAATCTCATCACTTTGAAAAACAGAGCCAGAAAACCTTTTCAACACCACACTCTGAATCCTATTTATAAAACGGAAGCCAATAGATTACAAGCACACATCAAAACAATTTAAAATACATTCTCAACAAGTTTGGAACGACAGGCTCAAAGCGCTCAACACACAAGAAAATAGTATCTGGCAAATTCAAAAAATGTTTAGGAAAAATCGATCATCTATACCCTCGCTTAAACCTGCTTCTGGCGTCGCTTCCAGTGACGACTAGAAAGCAAACCTAATTGCAAACAGTTTCAAAACCAATTACACTGAAAACAGAGGCCAGATAATTACACAAACAACATTGACTCTGACGTCACTCCTAATCTTGAAATTTTTTTCTCTTACCCACCTCCCACTTCTCTCACTCCGATTGATCCCGATGAAATTATCAACTATATTACTAAACTAAAAAATAACAAGGCCCCAGGTTCTTAAAAAATTTCTAGCAAAATGATTAAGCATTTTCTACTTAAAACTTTGCTAATTTTTACTTATCTCATTAACAAAATTCTCTACCTCAGGCATTTTCCAAACAATTGGAAAACTGCCATTGTTTTCCCCATTAAAAAACCAGGGAAAAATAACCACTGTGCAGATTCTTATAGACCAATTTCTCTACTTTCTTCGCTCAGCAAAATTGCTGAGCACATTATCCTTAACAGAATTAATACCTACATTAATGATACTAATTTTCTCAACCCCAATCAATATAGATTCACTAGACAACTTTCGATTTATCATCCCCTGCTCAGACTTACGGAAAAAATCTCGGCTGGTTGTCAGAGAGACAGATCTACTGGAGCTGTCTTTCTGGATATTCAAAAGGCTGTTGACCGGGTCTGGATCAGCGGACTCATCTACAAATTAATTACTAATCATTTTCCTCCCCCTCTCATCCACATTATCAATTCTTATCTAGTCAATAGGACCTTCAAAGTCAGAGTCAACGACACACTCTCACTTCCACACAGTGTCAACATTGGTGTAACTCAGGGTTCCTTATTGGGCTATGTACTCTTTCATATGTATCTTAACGATATTCCATCACACCCACAAACAATGCTCAACTTGTACGTGGACGATTCCGTAATCCTCGCGACATTCAAAAATCAAAAACAATTACATCTGCACTAAATAACCACCTGGCTCTTTTAGAAAATTATTTCAATCAATGGAAAATCAAGATAAATATTGACAAAACAGTACCAGTGCTCTTTACCAAAAGAATTAAACCAGTTACACCACCAACACTCTATTTCACACCACTACAATGGTCTCAGACTACAAAATACTTAGGTATCGTACTTGATAAAAATCTCACTTGGAAACATCACATCTTACACTCGCATGACAAATTCCGGAACGCATTAAAATCAATTTACCCCCTAATCTGCCGGAATTCCGAAATGGATATGTATAACAAAGTACTTCTCTACACAGCCTTTTTGCGGCCTATTATTTCTTATGGCAGTCCTGTGTGAGGATATGCAGCAAAGTCTAATATTAAAATTTTGGAAACTGCTCAAAACTCAGGGATTAGAACTATTACAAAGGCAAATAGATATACTAAAAATTCTATTATCTACAAAGCTCTTAAACTACATCCTTCTAAAAAATATATTTAACAGCTAGCAAAGAAATTCTTTGCCAAAATATATTCCAAATATTAATAACTCTAATTTAATTAACTTAGAAAACTATATTCCCCATGACAACCATAAAAGGCCTAGGAGAATACTCCTAGACTCTTATAATCCACCATAATTTTTCTACCTTATCATTCATATTTTGCTGAATGACCTGCTAAATTTTAAATTTCGTTTTTTCTCATTTACTTTATTTCTTCATGCTGCTCCCCTTCAGGCACGCCCACCCCTTTTTTAACAACTCTTGTACACCCAATCGAGAGGTGACTCACTCAGTTTCTTCGACTAACCGCATTGCTCCTTCTCCATCCCACATCACACGAACATTTTCCAAAGGTTTCTCCTCAGACTATTGCCTCATACCCCATTTAGACCATTTAAACTTGACCAAAAACTGGAGTCATGGCTGACTCCTCATTCCATATCTTGCATTAGATTGGGCTTGGTGTTGCAGTCATTGTAGGTAATGGGCGGGGAAAATGGAGCAGGAACCAATTGGATGCGATCAGGCGGACTTTGGTTTTGGCGACTGGCAGTACAAGAGTTGCTATTGGTTAAGAGAGAGTTGTTGTTCTTAGTTGAGAGTTGTTTACCTTACCCGACTCGGAAGAAGAAAGAAATTTACTATTGCAATGTAGACTATTAAGTGGAATTTTAAAAAGAATGGAATTAAAAAGGGGGGAAATGATAAAATTATAAGAATAAATTAGAAGTTAATAAAATTAACTGTCTAAAATGGCTTCTAATAAGACGCTTCCTTGTTGTTTTAAGTCCCTTCTGTGGATTTAAGTTTAGGTAAAATTTCTATTACCTTTGGAAATTTTTTAACTGAGTTTGAAATAATTTTAAAGAGGTCTATTAGATTTTGAATATCGGTTGCATTGCTTTCCTTATCAAGGACGATCAGGGGTTGACTTTGTCTTTCCTTAGTTTCAAGTGGAGGGAAATTAATAATTTGGGGGGGGGGCGTTGCCTGAGAGTGCGTCGGCGAAGGAAGGTCCTTCGGACACAGTTTTGCTTTCGAAATTTTTCTTTGCTTTATTGTAGAATATAGGGGTTCCTTTTTGGGGGTGGGGGAATTTTGGGTATTTTGTGTAACAGGCAGTATGCCTGTACACATGACAATTTATGCAGTATGGATTCTCTTGTCTTTCTTTAATTTTACCATCTTTGGTGAGGGGGTCTTCACCGCATTTGAGACAACGTGGTTTTATGTGACAGTTCGCTGCGGTATGATAAAAATTGTTGCATCTAAAGCATTGAGTTATACCTCTAATGAGGTAACCCTCAACTCTTATTTGCATATATCCTAATCGGTCGAGGTCAAAAATTGGCAAATTAGTATAATTTCTAGGGAGTGTTATTAGAAAAAATGGCAATGGGGTTTTATTAACTTTTGAAACTAGCTGGTTACAACTGATAACAGGCGTCATCCCCCGCCTACTCCATGCCACCACTTCGATTACAACAACTCTCCAGCCAACCAATCAACAAGCTTCGTGCTCCCCATCCAGGTCCTTCAACGATCTCAGACCACATTCACTGTTCAGTGATGGGCCAGAGGAACGCTCCGCGTTCCATGTTCCAAAAAAGATTTTCCAGATTATTTAGGGAACAGAATATAGATAAGTAGGATACATATTTAAAAAGAGGAGACAGAGTATAGATATAGAGTATACATATAGATTGATAAGGAAAAATAGTTTTTACATAGAGAATTGAGAGATTCAGCCGTTTGATGGAGTGAGATTATCATGAGTGATTTCAGAGATAGTATGGACTGCTCGCTGTCAAGACATATCTAAGTAGCTGCCTGAGAAAAGCTCATAGTATCACAGATATCTCTGCCCTTCATCAGTTACTGCAAGTAACGGAAAGCCTTCATTCCCCTAGTCCCAGGAATTCTTACACCGAGCTATATCAGATGAACACCCAAACCATGGCCAAGAAAAAGGAGGAAATAGTAAGTGAGTTTAGGACTCCCCTTGCACTAGATCTTACTGCAAGGAACTTAAAATTCCTCCTTCTGAAGCAGTCGAGGAATTAATTCTAATTATAATGTCTCTAAAATGGATGATTTAATTGAAAATAAAAGTAAAAAGAGAAAAAGTTTTGTAAAAAGCGTAAGAATAAGAACAAAGATTCCGCGGATGTGTTTATCTTTCCGAAAAGACTGCCAGGCCGGTTTCCCCCACTTCAACCCAGGATCCCGTAGAAACGAGTAATCATTTCTCGGACTTAGAACAGGATGTCGAGCAACCACTCCCCACTGAAAGCCAAGTAACAACTGAGGAAATTATTCGCAAGAGCCTAAGCTTCCCTCTGCTATGATACTTAAAATTAAAAATAATTTCAGGGAGCAAATTAAATTTTCTCTACGAAAAATTCTCGAGCATAAGAAATAAAACTTCAGGTGAAGTCATCAAAATTTACACGAAAGATTATGAAGAATATCGAAGTCTTATCCACGCTATGGCGGCGGATAAAGAATTCGAATTCTATGTTGTTTATTCCAAATTAGATAAGCCGATAAGAGTTGTAATAAAAGGACTGCCAATTTCTGTAAAATTGAAGACATTAAAAACGACATAGAAGAAGGATACGTCATAGAAAGCTGTACTCAGCTTATCTCGAAAAGGAATAAAAACCCCCTCCCATTTTTCCAAGTAATTCTTCCGAGAAACGACTCAAACCAAAAGATTTTTGACCTAACCAGTTAATGTTATTTACAAGTTAAAGTAGAGGGTTACCTCGTTAGAAGAATAACCCAATTCTTTAATTGTAATAACTTTTTCATACTGCTTAGAATTGGTATATGAAGCCAAGATGCTTAAAATGTAGCAAAGAATACACCACGAGAAACTGCGAGGCAAGAAAACCCTTTTTGTATTAACTGCCAGGACTATGGTCACTCAGCATGTTATACAAAATGTCCAAAATTCCCTAAGCGAAAGAAAGTGCCCCTTTTGCTGACCCAAGAAAAAGAAAAATTTCGCCAGTAAAAGTGTTAAAAAGGAAACTTCCCCTTCGCTAATATTGTTAGTGGAGAAACCCCAAATCAAACCATTATGAATAACGAGAAAGAAAAATATAGCCCCCGTGGATTCCTTAGTCAAGAGAATAATGCCTCTGACTTAGTGCAAGTGCTTGAACTTTTTAATATTATTTCTGAATTAGTCAAGAAAAATCCTAAAATCCTCGACATTCTCTCTAAATTTAAAAACTACAAATTCTGAAGAAGAAAAAAAAACCCTACCTTATTGCAGAAGCACTTATGGATTAAGTTTTATTTACTCTTATTAAATTTATCCTTCAAATTTCTCTCTTAATTTTTTTTATTTCTCCTTATTAATTTTGTCAAAATTTAACTCCTATTTTAATCCAAGTCTTAAATTTTTTCAACTCCAAGTTCGTGCAGTCAATCCCATAAGCTAACTTTCATCCTCAAATCAAAATGCTCACTTCCATAGCAGATGCCTTCTTCACTCATATTGGATCTCCAATTCAGACGACACACCCTCTTCCCCCACCAAAGATGCAACACCAAGAACATCACAAAACCAAACAGAGGATTAAAGGCTGCTGGTGCAGCCTAGGTACCTCATTCACAAGAATCAGCCGCACCATTCTATCAGGATAGCTGAGATGGCGAGAAGTTCAGACCCCGATGTCTGAGCTCCCAAATTTTTTAGAAGCCAAAGAGAGCACATAAAGTCCTTTGTAGCCCTTTTTAGGGCTTTTATGGTCTAAGGGGATGCCTATATTTAGCAGTATGACGAGTGATTAAGAATCCGACATGGATTTAGAATCTGAAAAATCCGGATTTTTGTATAAAATAAAGATAAAAGGTTCATCACGTTCTGGCACTTCAAAAACTTCGACGCCTGTGTCTGATTGTTTCAGACCAAAAATAACTATGAAAGAATTTCAAAAGTTTGAACAGGAAATCAATGTCTACAATCAACTGATCTGCAACCCAATGCCAAGAAATCCTACTGATGTTTTACTCTCAAAGTTTTCGGAGCCACTTCAAGAAAGGAAAACTTTGGTAAGAGAGCTTAAGGTGACTGCCTACCTTCGGACCCATTTGTTTTATAAAACATTTTTTGGAACAAATTGAGTGTTTTTAGGATGAAAAATAAGAAAAATATATATGTAAATATATACATAAAATGTTTTGAAAAAATATTGTACTTTTAGAAAAATTGGTCGTTTTCAAGGAAATTTTACCAAATTTTCAATAAAACGCGTAAGACTGCATAACAATTTCTAATACAATTATGTATCACAATTTTCTTTATACACAACATACATATTACAGTGCTCTTCAAAATGAATCAAAATCTAAGAGAAATATTAAAATACAAAAATATTACAGACAATTATACATAATAGTATGAAAATATTGATATTTTTAAAGTTTTTTCTTTATAAAAACTATCCTAAATGAAAAAATAATTAACCTGCAACAAAGTTTTGGTCCACTTTATGAAAAATAGTATAATAAACATTCCCACAAAATTTCAAAACATTATTTGGTTTGGTTCTAAAGATATCATGTATCTGGTAAAGGGTTTCTTTCGAAAACATAATTTTGAGAAAAACGCATGCAAAGTTTCATCTTACCGCCCTTTTGCATAGAGTGATATTTTTTTAAATCACTATAACTTTATTTATATTTCGCGTAAAGAAAAAAGAAAAACTGTTTTGGAAAGAAAAATGTTCAATCTATAACATTTTCAAATTAAAAAATGCCTTACATAGACGGAAAACGACATTTTCAAGGTGAGCAATCACCTTAAGGCTTTACCGCCATGTATTGAGCCCGAATGCCCCATCATTCGTCTCCTCCTAATACGACGGAAATTGACTAAATTAATACACTTAAATTAGTTCAAGCCGCAGCTGCTTTAAAAACACGTGAAGAAAAAAGAATAAAGCGCGAAGAATGCAAGGAAAATCAGGGGATGAGTTTGTATTTCTTAATAAAATCCTTAAGACCTAACTTGCCCATTAAATCCCCTGAAACAGTTCTAACTACAAATGACTTCGAAAACTTGGAACAAAATGTCGAGATTGCACTCATTTCTGAAAATGAAATTGTGGTTCATAAATGCAAGCTCCCATCCCCCATAAATTAAACCTAACTAAAGAGTGTTTTTTCCAGGTATAGCAGTTTAAGTTGGCATTACTTTCCAAGATGGCGACCGATTTAACAGCTGTCAAGTGATTTATTCTCAGTTTGGTTTGGCAATTCATCAAAACGATCATCAAGCAAGGCGTAGATTCGTCGAATGGGCCCAAAACGAGATTGCCGTTGTTCCCGATTTTCATAAACGAATTTTGTTTAGCGATGAAGCGCACTTCTGGTTGAATGGCTACATCAACAAACAAAACTGCCACATTTGGAGTGAAGCTAATCCACAAGTGTATGTCGAAATACCGTTACATCCAGAAAAACTGACTGTTTGGGGCGTTTTATGGGCTGGTGGAATCCTTCTACAAAAACGATGAAGGCCACAACGTTACAGTCAATGGTGATCGGTATAGAGCCATGATTACTAACTTTTTCATTCCTGAATTGAATTGAACAATCATGATGTCCAGGAGATGTGGTTCCAACAAGACGGCGCAACATATCACACAGCTCGTGACACAATCGATTTATTGAAAGACACGTTTGGTGACCGCCTAATTCCACGTTTTGGACCTGTGAATTGGCCTCCAAGATCTTGTGATTTAACACCACTAGACTATTTTCTGTGGGGCTATGTAAAGTCATTGGTCTATGCGGATAAGCCACAAACGCTTGACCATTTGGAAGACAACATTCGCCGTGTTATTGCCGATAGACGGCCACAAATGTTTGAAAAAGTCATCGAAAATTGGACGTCTAGATTGGACTACATCCGAGCCAGCCGTGGCAGTCATATGCCAGAAATCATATTTAAAATGTAATGCCACAAAATTATCTTTCGAATAAAAAAAATTCATGTCAATCGAATAATACATCGTTGTTTTATTGCAATTTAATGTTCTATACCTCTAAAAAACAACCTATACAAGGAACAACTTAAAATTCTTTATGAAAAATTTCCAGAATTAAATATAGAACATCAGGTGATTTATCAGATTATTTATAAATACAGACGAAAAGTATGGAAGTCTTCGTCACTTCTCGGAGGAGAATAACGACTTCGAGTTTTACGTCGTCCCACCGAAGGAAGTAAAAGTGAGTGAGTGAATATTAACGTCGCACTGTTCAGCTACACGAGGGCTTTTGGCGATTGACCTTGTCATTTTGAGCCATGGTCAAGTGATGAGCACGCCACCTGAGCTGGCTTCCCCCTCTCCTAACTACCACCCCACCCCAAAGGGAAGACGTTTGAGCTCTCGACAGATGTAACGTGCATTGCTCCCCTACACGGCGGTTCTTCAGAGGTACTGGGCTCGAACTCATGACATTCCTGACATTATCCGATACCATGACCGCTCGGCTACCGCAGCCCCCTCCCTCCAAAATTAAACCTATTAGAGCTTTAATTAAGGGACTCCCCAGTTTCACTAAAACAATAGATATCCAAACCGATTTAGAAGACCTTGGTTACACTGTTCCCGGATGAAACCAATTAATTTCAAGTGTGCCAAAAACTCACTTCCTTTTTTCTTAGTTACTCTTCCGAGAAACAAACGTAATGTGCCAGTTTTTGAACTCACACACTTGGGGTACACGCAAGTAAAAGTTGAGGGATATCTCATTCTAGGTATCTCCCTCATTGTTTCAAAAGCAACAATTTGTGTTATATGGCAGCCAATTGCCACCTAAAGCCGCGTTGCCGTAAGCCCGGTAAAGATCATTTATACAAGGATTACGAAATCAAGGAACGGTAGGAGAATCCCTTCAGCATGAATTTCGAAGTGTATGAGCATACTGCCTGCTACACAATGTATCCCAAATTCCCCAAACCCAAAAATGGAAGACCCTTTTTTTTTAAAAAAAAAAAAACCAAATAAAAGTTTTAATAATAAAAGTGTTATCGAAGGAATTTCCTTCGTTGATACTCCCAGTGGCAATTCTTCTAAAAATAATATCCCTGATTCAAACAATGAAACAACGGAAGGACAAAGTATAAACCCCAGATTCTCCGCAATAACGATAATAGTGCTACTGATATTCAAAAAATTTAATTGATTTTTTCAAAATAATTATGAACCTCATTAAGCCATTTCCCAATTTAATGAAATTCTCACTGCTCTCTTAAAGCAATAAAAGATTATAAACAGCAAGCTTTTCTCAATTTAGAATCGCTTCATAAAAATTAATTTTATTGCTAAATTTTAATAGTTTAAAACTTTTTAACTTCATTTATTAATATAGACTCTTTTTCCCATTTGTTTGACCTGATCTCAAAAGTTTAAATTTTTTCTACGGGTCGGCCAAAGGATATTAGTACATCTCTCTTAAACAATAGCAACCCTTCATATGCAAATTGCCTAAACGAAGTCTCTCTCTAGTGACACACCCTATTGGTCCACGCCTTCAGAAACCACAGCTCCTCCCACCCAACCAAGAACTCAATGCAACAAGTATATTCAGGGCTTAAATTTATAAACAGAGTCTTTTAGACTTTAATACTTATGTAAACATTAAGATGCAGAATATTTTTATGCTTAATACATTTCAGCTGTGGTTGCATAGATTTCTTTAACACACAGTGTTAATACTTTAATAACATGTGTATAATTTTTATATGAAATTTATTATTAAAATAGTTCAACTTTACGTTTTGATAATTCTTCTACAAATTTTGCAAATACTAATAAATACATACATATTTGTTATCCATACTGAGGTAGAGAAAAAAATGTGTACATCTGTGTGACAAATTTATACCAGTCAAATTCTGAAAAACAGACGTTGTGTTAAAGAAATCCTCAAACCACATAATAAATAAATACACTCAAATATTTTATAGTTTTTATTTTTTTGAAAAAGAATTATGGAATCAAAAATGACTTTTTTTACCATGCAGGAGAGAACATGACTTTTATATTCAATATATGCACACAAACTTCTCTTGTATAATACTCACATTTTAATTAAACATTCAGAATTTAATTCTCGATAACTTCCATCTTTTTACTAAAATGGTAAATGTGAATAAAGACTTTCAAAATGTTGCATAGCTTTTTTACACAGAATTTTACAAACGGTTAAAGGTAATTTTCATTTCTAATGTTTGACTGTAGTATTTGATTAAATCATCAAGTATAAACATTAATGAACCTGTAGTCAATTAAGATATTTTCCATTTCTGTAGAAAATGCTTTTCAAAAAATATTTTCGCCATAAAAATGTAAAATTATTTATTAAAACTCATATATATACTTATTTTAATATGACATGTATGATTACATATGAGTTTTTTGTGTTCTTATTTTAGATAATTAAATGCAGAAATATGTAATAACTACTCTGAAGATGTGTAAAATAAGTAAAATTTAAGTTAAGTAAATATATTTTATCTTTTTATGTATGTGTGTGTGTGTGTTCTCTATATAATTTAAAATAAACAAAAATTTACTTTGAAGTACTTACATTCCTGTAGACATCCATCCAAAATCCTTTTAGAAGTGGTTTCTGTTGTGAACACAAAATAGTAAGAATGTAGCACGCTTTGAGCTGGCGAAGATTCCTAAATGGTTGTTATAGAAATAATTCTTTTGAAAGTGGTTAGAATATTAAAAACAGTGAATAGATGGTTTAAATTCTTTACGCTTCATCGTTCTTTTCCATGTTTACAAAACACTAGAATTTTTACTGGGATATTAAAACAAAAGGTTTTTTCCTTACTTTTTACTCTGATCGAGCAACCATGTATAATTAAATACGAAATTTTATTGGGTGTAATGTTATGGTGCTGGAGCAAAATAATAGTAAACAAAGAAGTGTTGGGCTTAAGTTAGACTAGAAGCAAACAAAACCGTAATCTCATGTCCTCTTCATCACGTGATCGTGCCGTCACGTGAATTGAGTCAATACCAAGTTTCCAGATATGGAGTGGAGGGACGTCGTCCCAGCCTCCAGAGAAGTCAAAGCCGCATCATTCTGGGAAATCTATCACAGGAAGTCCGGCTCACCGGCATTTCTCTAAGCTGACCCGATTACCAAACCGGCGAAGTGACTCTGCGTTCTCGCGGAGCAACGACTCAGCGGGCTTAGATTACTTCTTTTCTTATCCCCTCTCCCGATCCCCTTTTCGAAACACAGACACTGTTCATTTCCAGCTCTCTTTTTCTTAAGAGTTACTTCCATATTGAAATTTTTACTTAGGGCACACACACAATACCGTTCAATTTTCAACATTTTGAGTTATTTGCTTAGAGACTTGGCCAGAATTCACATACAAGTACAATAAACAATCTTTGAACATAAGTATTTTTTTAAAAAATTTCAATTGCTCTTGTATCTTAAATATATACTTATTAAATATACATTTTTAAAATCTTACGATTAATCTTTATACCTCTCAAAAAATTAAAAATGTACTTTTAAGCCAAAAGAATTTATTTAGAAATTTTTATTTTTGAGAAGTATGTTTAGCTTGCATTCAATTGATACTAATAAATATTTCATTGTTAAGTGCAAAAGGCGTTAATGTACATAGTAGATCCTCTCAACACAAATAGTAACGAAATCCACATTGAGCATTTGGAATTGATACTGGATCTCTAGAAATGCAATTGATTGATTTAAAAAGTAAAGCTTTGGGCAGTGGAAAATTTACTGAGTTGAAAAGCAAGTTGGAAGAGTTCGAGGTCTAGAAACATATGTACTAACGTGACAAAAGTAGACAGCTTTAAAAGAAATGTCGCGAGTTGAGGTACGTATATTCGACGCATGGAAGAGTCTTCCAGATTGCTACAGTGAGATGAAGTTGGCGTTTGGGGTGCTGACTAACTTCGGATTGACATATTTGTGCAAACATGCGTTATCTTGCGTGAATATAATTAAAGGTAAAGTAAGAAGCCAACTAGCAAATGAAAATTTAGAGTCGCGTGTTTGAAACTTAAAAAATCAAGTTATGAGCTAAATTTATCCAAACTTTCTAAAAACATGCAAAGTCATTGCTCCCTTTGAATTAGTTTGATCAATTGTTTTTTATTGAAGTACCAATTAGTGTTGTAAGTATATGTTTAATTGTTTTAATTTTTTACTTCAATAATAAATAATTATCTAATAATGCCAAATATATATTATCTAATTTGTTATGAAAAACACTACTTACATATGAATAACTAGATTAGTTTGTTTTTAATCAAAAAACTTTATTTATGCAAATACTATTTATTGCTGGCAAGAAAAAATTCTGTGGCTCTTTCAAATTTTGTAAATTGTAATTTTTGGCTCTTCCGATTCAAAAGGTTGCTGATCCCTGATTTAAACAAGCAATCACACAACACAAGTCTTTTATCAGAACACAAGATGCTATTCAATGTATGCTTCGACTTAGCATGCATTGTAGAAAGATTAGTGTAGTTTTGTCACTCCCCACAAGATAACGATCAACACCTGCAATTAAATGAATTAAATCATTGTTATTGGTTGACACACTTAAAATTAGAGAATACATCTAAAACAAATAGTGCATAGATTTTCTGAATGAGAAATTCGTACGCATGTATGTCATATGATTATGTAATATGCAAAAGATCCTTTGAGTATTAGTTTCACTCTGGTACTCTCAGCAGCATTAAATCGCGGCAATATTTAGCATCCGACGCGAGAGCTTGAATTTAACCAAAAACTTATTATATTTAGATAAAAAATATTTCTCCTACATATATATCCAATTAATATATTCATATAATGGGATGTAGCAAGGAATATACACATGATTGCAAGTTGTACTGCAAGCTTCTTGAAGTTTCACCAAGAAAAAAGAATAGGTGAGAATATCTTAACTTGTGCCATTTGCTCTCTCCTTATATACTGCTCAAAATAATTAAAGGACATTGCGGTTTTAGGTGGATCTTGTGGCTGGGAAACTTTTTAGATGATTGATACATGGTTGACAGACGTAGTACGTTATATGAGAATAAATTACTCATGTTTGCCAGAAAGAAATGCATTTTATTGCGCATTTGTGTACAAAAGGAAAAAAACACAATTTCTGCATATGAGAAAAAAAGAATAAAAAAAGGTGTTTTCTTCAAAGGAAATAATTTTCAGTAGGGGGTATGGTTTCCACGGACGGCCAGCAACGTTGAGCACCTTTGAGGCATGGAGTCAATGAAGCTATTAATCACTATTTGGGGTATTCTATCCCACTCTTCCAGAAGAGCTCTTTCCAGTTCTTGGAGAGTTTGTGGGGGTGGTTGGCGGCCAGCAACTCGTCTTTCTAGAGCGTTCCAAACGTGCTCTATTGGATTCATGTCTGAAAAACACGCGGACAATTCCATTCGTACGATTCCTTTCTCGAAAAGGAAATCATTCACCAGGTTAGCACGATGTGGCCTGCAGTTATCATCCATTAAAATGAAGTCATCTCCGATTGCTGCAGCGAAAAGGACTACAATAGGTCTGAGGATCTCATCCCTATATAGGCGAGCAGTTCGAGGTCAATCTCGAATGATGTAGAGGTCTGTGCGCCCATCAATTGAGATGCCACCATGCACCAACACTCCCCACCGCCAAATCTGATACTTTCGTGCACGAACGCAGGATTATTCTTACTGCCATGGTCCCTCCAGATGAAAATACGCCTATTATCCGGATGGACAGAAAAACGGGACTCGTCAGAAAAAAGAGCATTGCTCCATTCATTTCTCCTCTAATTCACATGCTCTGTTGCCCACTCCCTGCGGTCGCGACGATACTTGATGTTAGTCTAACACATACCAGCGGTCGGCGAGCATACAGACCTACACCTTAGAGCCGGTTTCGGACAGTCTGAGTAGAAACCGTGGTGCCAGTAGCCGAGCGAAGGTGTTGTTGGAGAAGAGTAGCGTTCATATTTTGGTGTCTCCGAGCCGTTAACACTAAATAACGATCTTCTTTGGGCGTTGTTGCCCGTCTACGACCTTGTCCTGGTTTCGGCCTGCACTTCCAGTCTCCCAAAAACGGTTCCAGATCCTGGAAATCACACTTTGTGACACTCCAATGGCTTGCGTTACTTCGGCTTGAGTTTGGCCCCCTTCTAACCTACCAACAACTCTCCAAACTTCTGAATCGGTTAAATAACTTCGTTGAGACATCGAATTCATCGAAACAAAGCAGTCACTGAATGCCGATCCTCCTTGTCTTCATTTCAGTTGAAAGTCAAATTTCATTCGCTGCCGCTGAAGCGACGTTTTTGACGTTGAACTCAAAATTAGCATACTCCATAGTTTGAAAATCAGAAAAATTTGCATTTGTGATTCTCTTCTTCCATTTTCGGCAAAAAACAATTTCGCTTATATCTTTATTTTACATAAAACTTACAATATCCTTTAATTGTTTTGAGCAGTATATTTTCATATTTCTCTTTTTATCACCCCTTCTATCATAATAACCCTTGCAATGACAGTAAAAGTAGGTTATATTTTCAACCACTTTATCAGATTTACTTCCAGCATTCTTCACATACAATTAACTATTTTGCTTGAAATGCTTTCTTTACATAACTGGAAATCTTCAAAAGTGTCAAATGTACGAGTATCCTTTTATATTGTGATATTATGTACCAAATCAGCATAATACTCCAAAGCTTTCTTAGAAATGAATTCTGAGCTACATATGTTACATCATTACCTGTTTAAACATACTTACCTTACTATGAAACAATCTTGCGTGTTGATATAAGTTCGAATCCGTAGAGAAGGTCTTAACACATTCAACGCATCTAAAACTATCCATAGTTAAATTTTACAAGCAATATATATTTAAAAAAATAATAATAAAACACACAAATTTATGTAATAAAAATAAGCTTTAATTCTTGATATCCAAAAAGAATTCCCTCAACTATCCTTTATTACTAAAAAAAAGATAAAACAAATTATTGTTCCAGGAAATAAATGTTCTTGATTAGATTACTGCGGCTCAAGTGTAGTATAGGGGGGTGGGCACATCAGATTTAGCGATTTTTCTTCGGATTTGGCAATCTTTATTTAAATGTCATGGTGATATATCGAATTCATTCTAAAATAAATAATAAATAATTCCGAAAAAGTACCTTGGCGACCGCTTTTAGTCACCAAAAGAAAGGACTACACCAAATGGCCCCCTATACTTCACTTGAACCGATTACTGCGTGCGACACTAAAATCAATTAGTTCTAATTGAGTTATATGTATTTTAAATTGCATTTTCGATTAGTTAAAGAGAAATCAATCTGAATTCATCCATAACCCAAACAAAACACGCAGTCTTTATTTTTTAAAAAAATTATTCATTGTTATTCCGTAAAAATCAATACGGAATTAGTTTTTAAAACAATGATGATGTAAAATAATAATCGTTAAATAATGAGAAAAAAAATTACTTACCGCTAACTAAAGAAAATCTGCTTTTCAAATAACAAAAAACGGACACACCACTAACCTGAAATACAAAATTATTATTACTAAGGATTATATCTGCTTGATAGTACATGTTACTACACGTTTGACACTAAAGTCAATGAGTACCTATTGAATTAAATACATTTTAAATTGCTTTCGCTTTTAAAAAAAAAGAAAATAAATCTACCTGAATTCATTCATAACTCCAAAGAAAATAAGCGGATTTTTTTTTATTCATATTATTCATGAAAATTTTGTAAAAAGCAATATGAAATAAGCTTTTAAAATAATGTTGGTGAAATTGTCGAATCCGGCACTTCTCCGCCAAATTTTGAAAAATCGCCAATTCGGCGCGTTTTTGCGTGTTGTGTTTCGGAGTTGCAACCCTGCCACAACACGCAACACCGGAGAGCGAAATTCAACGTCGAGGAAGGAAAATAATTAAAGAAATAGCATTTTAAAGTTAAGAAACAGAAAATCGCTGCAAAAATCAGGCATTTAAAAATGGAAATAATTCACTTACCTTTAAAAAATGCTGCTTTTCCCGACATTTATGATGCCGATGAGTTGCCAACTGAAATTATACCAGTGTGCTACTGCATACTTCTGAGAGCACCTTCCAAAACATTTTTATTTTTGCATCACTAACAAAACGGTGCAAACAAATCCATATTACTCAATTCAAACCAAAGCCATTTCTTTACACTCCTAAACACATGATTGGTATCCTCTTTCACACTGGACTGAATTTTGCAGTACCATTCAAAAACGATCATTCACTTTCTTACCCGTTCTTTCTCTCAGTTCCATACTTTTCCCACATTTCGGACATCCATACGATGATCCAATCAAAACTTCTTTCACGCACCATTCTAAAACAGCTTTCTTTCCAAGCACAGGCAACATGGCAAAAAAATCTTTAACAATATTAATCGTAATTTTTCATGGCATTCATTCAAATTTATCCTAACAGCATCGCTGGACATCATGGCAATCTTTTGAAATTTATATGGAGAAAGAAATAAAAATATTACCTGCAAAAAGTAATTTCCGAAACGAAGCCGAACATCCGACCCAACCGGAGCAAAAGAAATAACCATTTCCTTATTAACGGAATTTTTAAAATAATAAAAGCTTTCTGCTCATGCGCGAGAAAGACCGTTGAAAAATTAAACTGCTAAAAATAAAAAAAAAAAACGAATTACGAATGCGCTAACTTGCCGCGATATCGTTAAAATAAAAGAAATATACTGCGCATGTGCAAAATTTCGCCAAAAAACGACTACTCCTTGACTAGAAAACAAATTCAGAAGGGTTACCAGATTTGGCGCATTTATCGATTTGGCGAGAAAACACTTAGCGGGATTAGTGCCCGATTCGACAAATCAACCATAATGTTCAATAATAATCATTAAATAATGAGATCTTACTTGCACCTGGACACAAAGAAAATTTGCTTTATAAATAACATAACACGGAGACAACTCTCTACACTAAACTGAAAAAAAAAATTTCAAAATTTTTCCCTTTTGGTACTGAGGGAAATTTTCCCTTTCCCTCACGATGTTAGCGCTCCCTGGTGATTTAGGTTATTGTTAATTAGGTTATTGTTAGGTTAGGTTATTTCCTGTTCCTATGGCCTTAAGTCTTTCAGAATGAGATAATAGCCTTTGTCGCTCCATATCCCACACAAAAATATTAACTGTAACTGTAAGTCTTTCAGAAATGCTTCTCGCGTCCGAAACAAGCACAGACCAAAAGAAATTGAAAGTCTGGAGCAGATTAAGGGAATTCTAATGTATTGTATTACATACTAGCTGCATAGCCCGGCATTGCACGGGCTTTCTCTACTTTTATAAATTTTGCCTTTCCTTCACAAAATAGCACTTCTAATACACTTTTCCAAAATGACTTCCATCCCTCCCTCCTCCGCTTAGCCCAACGTTCCTCGGGCTTTTACCAAGTGTGTAATTTAAAATTCCCTGCTTCCAAATTTTTTCGCTTCTTTTCTTTGTCAGACAGGTTTATTTCCCCCCATTGTTGCACGAACATTTTTAAATGCATAACATATTGTCATGGACATTCCCCTTCCCCTTTCGCTATCAGTCGTTCCTGGTGTGTGTTTGTGATTTCTATATTAACGTCATCACAAAATTCGCGTGGTAATTTCCCACAATGAATTATTACTGACCTTTTAAAACTGGCTACCGCTGAAGACCCGCTGTTGAATCTGTCAAGAGTTTATCTGCCACTTTGCAACTTTTTAGGTCCGGAAACGAAAATGTATGTTGAAAAAAGTAGAAATTTGTATAATTACAAAATATCACAACTATATTAAATGTTGAATTAAAATTGTGAGCATTTTTTGTGAAATGTTCGATACACGGGAAAAAAAATTTCATGCAATTATTTTTCTAAATGAAGAAGTTATGAAAAAAATTGAATTTGATAAGTAGTTATTAAATATTTAAAATTTGAGTATTTTTTAAAAATTTGTAAAAAAAAGTTTTCGACATTTTATTTTTTAAATCACCAACTCTAAAAGATCAAAGGATGAGTTTTTCAAAAATCATGTTCGTATAAACGCATCGATATTGATTCATATTCGAAGAAATTATAAAATATGTAAAATATCGTTGTTTTGTAAAAAAAAAAAAAAAAAACTGTATCGTGACGAAGTAAATTATCTTTCCAAGTACAAAAATGCTGGTGAAGTTATTAAATGCGAGAATAAAATTTTGAGTATTTTTTAAAAGATCATAAAAATTAAGCAATGATGTTGTTTCGAACCCGGGTACAACCGGTAGTAATCAAGCGCTTTAAGCGATCGCGCCACGACATCTTCTGAAAAAAGGAGTGAAAAGACCTTTAAAATAAAAGGAAGAGATATTCAATTTCTCCAAATCTGGTGATTTTCAATATTTATATATAGGAGCATCTTCTTTTCTAGAGTAACCTTTCATCAAACGAGACAGGCAGAGAGGAAAACTGTTTGACGCCAAACAGGTTTTCGCCGCCTAACCCTTGGTTATTGTAAATTTGCGTTGTTTGTTACAGTTTTAATTTTTTTTTTCGGGCTTCATTTTTTGTTAATGCATTCAAACTTCATATATCGATTGCAAACAACGGTATTTTTTAAACAAAAAATGTAAAAAAAAATAATGTTTAAATATTTCTCGCAAACTAATTTTTAAGTAATTTTTTCAATCTTTGTACAGATTATGGATAATATCATTCTACATACAGAAAAGAAGTTTCGTGAGATAATTCTTATAAATAAAGAAGCTATTAAGTATTTAAATAAAATTTTGAGTATTTTTTGAAAAATCGTAAAAAAATTTTTTTTGACATTTTATTTTTTAAATGACTGATTCTAAAAAAAAACATGAACTTTTTTAGTGTAGAATATCGTTTCATTAACGTGAAAGAAAATGCAAACGGAACGATTTAGAAATCATTTTTTTAAAAACGTATCGATTTTGACTCATTTTAGAAAAAATTGTAAAAAATAGAAAATATCATTATTTTGTGAAATAAAACGTACCGTATCATGGCGAAGTAAATGATCTTTCCAATTGTGTAATTTTTTTTGTCTGAGTCTCATAAAAAAAATTAGATTGTGTTTTAAACTCGTCGGGAATAAAAAAAAACGGGGAAAAATTGGAACTTCACCGTTTGGCAGGGAAAAATGCCCATAGGGGTTAAATAATTTTGCGTTTTAAGATTTGTAATTAATATCTTTTTAACTAATTGCAACACCGGAATATAAATGATCAAAAAAAGATTCCTCTGATCGTTCCCGAACTGTTGGTACCTTGGGCGAGTTTCTGCGTCGTGCGGTTCGTGAAAAGATAGATACACCTAGTCACATAGATAAATACGTTTGTTTACCTTCGAATTTTAATAGTGTAGATATTTGTAGAATATAAATTGCGTCAAATTGTGTGTGTGCGAAAAAAAATCGTAGCCAATTTAGCTTTGTCTTTGAAACATTCGTGTTCAGTACATTGAATTCATCATGAATTGACTGTATTTATCTTGGAAGCCAAAACTTTTTAAAAATTTATTGCCAAATAATATATTATTTTCTACCTACTAGAAGGGGCGTAGCTACCACCGTATCAATGATAGGGAGGCCCCAAACTATAGGGGCCCCCGTGTAACTACAGTCCAAATAACAGGGTTCTCATATCTAAAAAAAGGCCCCCGAAGGAATTATGATACTGGGTCCACGCAGAACTAGTTGAGTCACTGTTATCAATAGACCCTTTAACAGAGCTCCCTTTTTAAAAAAAGGCCCCTAAGGATTATTGATACAGGGCCCCTTCAGGATTAACTACGCTTGTGTCTACTAGGTATATTTGAATAATATATGTGGGTGTCCAACTCGCAACCCGCGAGATTCTGTACAACTTTAAAAAATTCGACTATTTGCAACAATATTTTTTGTTTAAAAAGAGTTTTTTTTTTTTTTTTTTTTTTTTGTAAAAAATAAATCTTGTAACTGTTATTATTTTATCATACTACTTATGTTACTGCGAATCTCTTTTTTTTCCAAATTTGAAATTTATCAAACATAAATCGTGCTTTGACTTAACGCACGAAAATCTGCAACATTAATTACGATACGCAAATACACATGCATTGAGATCGACTTGCAAAAACTAGGTGAAAGAGTTGAGAAATACATATCTCACTAATTAAATAAATGAAACATTATTTGACCATTGCATTATTATTATTATACTATCTGTGTTTGTATACGTGAAAAGCAATGAAAATAATAATAATATATCAGTCTGTTTTAAATTTTCACTTCAACAAATGTTTGTAATGGATCCAAATCTAATATAAAGATATATATTTTTATATGCGGCCCGCGGGATTGCAAAGTTTTTCCGAAGTGGCACGCGAGGTCATTTGGGTTGGCCACCCATGGGTTAGAGTATCGGATTCAAGACCCGAAGGCCTGGGTTTGATACCCGATGCCGCCAAATACACTTCGAGTACACACGATGTACTTGTTAGTTAAATCATTGGGTCCGAATCTTGTGGGCTAAATCACGAGTGCAGGGGATTGGAAAATATTTCCCTCCTCTTCAGTTTGTGATAGGCTCACGCGTCTTTTCTTTAACATGTCCTTTGGGGCCAGAATTAATGGCAACTCTTTTCTAACCAAATCCAAAAAGTGAAGCGTGAAAGAAAGATACAAATAAGAAGCTTTTAAATAGCAGAAATTAGAGTAAGCGGGTGGGGGCAATATGAGGAATGTAAAGATAATCCGTGGTTCAAGCTTGAAGATATTTTGGGAAACATTAAGTGACAACTATCGGAAGTTAAACGTGATATAGAACCTTTAAGTCAAGGTGCATATCATTGCACTCAAGTAAATACGCAACTTCATCTAGGATTATTGTGATCGCTACATTAGACTACATCAAGGTAGGATTCACTATTTAATATTAGGATCTATGATGGTATTGGAATTGAGTTTAGGAGAGTCAATTATTGATAGTGGTCCGAGTTAAGTAATTTCGGTATTACATATATATTGTGTGTTTTGCCACCGTATAGATTCTCTCACTTATGTTATTGTAATATAATTTGTTATACGATTAAGTTAAAGATCTTAACAAAATTATATTAAGATCACATGACGGCTCCTTGTTCTTCCTTTATTCCTACACCTCTAGCTCACGCTGATAATCAAAGAGATGGTCCCCCGAGGGTGGCGATTTCTCAGGTACCATGCCTAAATTATGGATGTGGAGACCGGTGGAGTTGCCATCTATCGTCACTTCGGGGAATTTCACGGAGCTAATTTGTACTGTCACCTGTATGGTGCCCAAGTCCAAGGCCAACGACAGGCGTACTTCTAGCCCCTTGCCACGATGAATTTTGTGGGCCTCGATCTGCCTACGTCAGACAGATGGCATTAGAAACAGCAACAACAGAGTAATGTATAAAACATGTACTGAATGTATAATTATATAGGGAGATAAAGCTAAATTGCGAGATATCAGAAGCGTAAGTATAGGAATTTTACATACAAATACAAAGCTCGTGTTAAAATTTGTAATCTCATCACTTGATTCCAATTTGGAATCGTTTGTCTTGTGAATTTAGCCTATCATTCTGGGTTTATGGGAATTTAAAATTATATATAGGATGTACTTATCATTAGCAGCGGAATTTGTTTGTTTTATCCAAAAATATATACTGCTGGCCACCGTAAATACAACCTGAAGGAAGCATGCAAATAACATGAAATTTACAACATGCATTAGCGGAGGTAATATATGCAAATGATTAGAATTTCAGCGCAGACACACATCACGCGCGCCTGTGACGCCATCTCAAAGAGCTATTTAATTCTTGGAGATTTCGACGATTTCAAGTTCGGCAATTGTGTTTTACATGTGGTTTTTTTATGTCTCGTAGAAAACAGCGATCAGTTTTTGATCAAGTATCCGATTTCGACAGAGGATGGATATGGGCCTACCGAGATTTTGGATTATCTGTCAGGAAAATCGGTAGTCGTGTTGGACGAAACCAAACAACTGTAATACGGATATGTGACCGTTGGATGCAGGAGGGTACGACGGACTGACGTGGTCGATCGCATCCACCTCAGTGCACCATTTCACGTGAGGATAGCAAATTGTGTGCATGGCAGTGACGGATATATCTCAGCCACATCACGAACCGTAGCACATCACATTGAGTCTGTAACGCATCATTCAGTGTCTGCACGTATCATTCAACGCCGTTTACAGCAGAGTGGTCTGTCTGCCAGACTTCCATTGCTCGGTCTACCCTTGACGCAGAACAACAGACGTCTCCACCGCCAATGACGCGATAAAAGAAGGACGTGGGCGGTAGAATGGAATGAAGTTGTCTTTACTGACGAGTCACGCATCTGTCTGAGACACCACGACGGTCGGATTCGAGTCTAGAGACAACGTGGAGAGAGGATGCTGAAGAGATGCGTTATGCACCGCCACACTGGTCCTGCACCGGGTATTATGATATGGGGCGGTATTGGATATCACTCTCGCACTCCTCTAGTACGCATTGCCGGTACTTTAAACAGCCAGCGTTACATCTCCAAGGTGTTGGAGCCTGTTGTCCTTCCTTACCTTCAGGGCTTGGCTACAACCATATTTCAACAGGATAATGCACGAACACACGTGGCACGCATTGTCCAAAGGTTCATCAGTCACCAGATTGAATTGCTTCCCTGGCCTGCTCGCTCTCCGGATCTTTTGCGATAGAAAAAATGTGGTCCATGGTTGCTCAACGATTGACCCAGTTTCCACCCCCAGCTGCCACATCAGATCAATTTTGGCAACATGTGGAACACACAATATATATATATTTATATTTATAATATGATCAATTCTAATTCAGACCAATCTCAATAATCGAACCACCTAATCTTCAATTCTAATAAAGTGTAATCAATCCCTACCTTATATTATTCCGTCATGCTACGCGACTTTATCTGCTATGGTATGCAGCTTGACGGTTAACTTCTAGTCGAACATGAATATGTTTACCCACGACACGTAGAACTTAATCAATCTTGAACTACGAACTGCAATAATCATCAACTGCCACAACGCACATAAATTGTCTAACATTCCTTTAAATTGCCATCCCGCTAACTCTTAGATCCTATATTTAAAGTCGGTTTATTTGCATTTCTTCTTCACATCTCGTTTCTCGAATTTGGTTGGAAAAGAGTTGCCATTAATTCTGGCCCAAAGAACCCAAAGGACTTGTTAAAGAAAAGACGCGTAAGACGTCACAACTCCCTCCAAGAAACAAAACGTGATTTATTCGAGGGTCTTAATGACCATTAAGAAATTAAATGCCTAAATTTTATTGTAACGGTTAATTTCTAATGATTCACTTAAATTTTAAGTATCACTATTCATCTTAAGTTTAATTTTTAATATTTATCCTTAATTTGAATTTTTCACAGCTTCAATAAATTTTACTTAATTAACTAGTCTAACATTCATAAACATGCATTTTAATCACGGTAGATTCTCACATGTACAGAATAAATAGACGTGTCCCATCTGGGCAACAGATCCGGGGAAAAACCAAATATGACTTAAAGGGTAGAAAAAACGAGGTCCACGCGTCTCTTAACTAACTTAATTCTACCTAAATGTTTACTTAGATTTTAACAATTTTTCTTCTTTACAGTTTCTCATATCCGTCATGAAACATTAGCTCTGTTCTTTGTAGAAAGATAGACTTCAGGGTCTGTCACCCTGAAACAAAAATCTCTTAAGTGCTTTGAAAAAAAAAATTGTTACTCATTATGATTACATTTCACAATTTTCATATAGTACATATCACTTTTAATTTGTAACTAATTTCTATACATATTTTTCATCTGGTTCTTTCAAAAACTTTCCCTCAAATCGCGCAGCGCTGGTTAAACGTTATGTTAGTATGCTATCTACGCCGCGTTTCCCAAAACCAGATGTGCCTTAATATGAAACAATATAACAACACATATATATACACTATACAATTACAAATATTTTTCAATAAACAAAACAAACAACCAAAGGAATTGTCACATCTTAGCGAAGTCTTAACATAAGTAAACAAATGCATTTTTACAGTTGTTTTCTCCAGAATTATACAAACATTTTACAAGACAAAAGTTTCTTTTTTTTCTAGAAAAACACTCATTGTAGTGTCCACTTTTGCTTGGCTTCTAAAATTTTAATTAACCGACCGTGACTTGGCTTTATTGCAAAAATTCTTCCGACCACTTGTTCGAAAGAATATAAAAAGAAACGATACACACAATCTGGTTCTTATGACTTGTAGTTGGCGTTTCCTACCAAGTCCTCCAGTAACAAGGATTTCTTTGTACACGTTCCTCTCCTTTCCTGGTCTTGTCGTTGTTGATCACCTTCTCCTCTGGAATTTTTGTTGCTTGATCTTGTTCCTTCTTCGATGTATGTGGACTATAGTTCCTTTCTCTGTCTTTTCTGTATCGAACTGGTCCTCCTTGTTGTGTCTTCCTCTCTATGGTTAGTCGGGATTCCTCTCTTTTCCCGTTTCTTGGTCTCAGATTGAAGCCGCTTGTGGTGGGCGTTACCGTCTCTTCCCTTCGGTTTTTATTTCTTAATCTTGGCAACACACTATTAGAATTATTTGATGACAAACCTCTGTTATTTACTTTATGCTTTGATTCCTTCTGAGTCTTCCTTTCTGGTCCTCCTGACCTAGATTCATTTGATCTTTTATATCTTAACTTTTCATTTTTACTCTTTTTTTAATCATTCTACCTTTCTAAGACCAAGAACTAGGTAATGATCTGATAAGTGGTCCGCGCTTATTGGTCTTATTTGTGTGTTTCTCACCTTGATTATTTCTAAAACTTAACCCTTTTTCCTCCAACTCACGCTTTACTTCTGCCCCTTTCTTTTTACCATCTCGCGACTCATTTGATCTCCTTTGTACTCTTTCAAAACCATTTGATTAATCGCGCAAATTATCGTTATCCGAACTACCAGTTCCTATCTCCGTCTCGTCACATTTCCTATGACGATATATTCGAACCTGATCTACGTTAATCATTAACCTCTTCCCGCTTTCCATATCACTACGTTGTTATTCTTAACATCTAATACTCTATACGGACCTTCAAATTTTGGTTTGAACTTAGCTACTACTTTTCTTGTTGCCGAACTTAAAGGATGTGTTGCTACCAAAACCCAATCATTCATCTTAATTTGCACATCACACCTACGTCTATTATAATATTTCTCCCATTTTTCACGTTTAGATTTTGTGTTTCGTCTAGCCTCCTCAAACAATCTTTCAATATCTCCTACTGCAAATTCTGTTCCGTCTGATACCATCACTAATTTCTGAAAAGGCGTAATCAACTTTCTACCTAAAAATAATTCCGCAGGGGTTTTCCCCGTTGTTTCGATTACAGCCGTACAAATAGCATAAGCAAATTCAGGTAAGAATTGGTCCCATATGTCATGTTGCTCATTGACATAATTTGCAATCATTTGCACCAGATCGTGATGTACGCGTTCTGATCTATTTGCTTGAGGTCTATATACAACAGTCTTCACGTGCCTTATACCTAATCTTTCACTTAAATTCTCAAAAATATCGGAAATAATTTGGGGACCGTTATCACTAATTAATTTTGTTGGAGCCCCAAAACGTGATATATAATTATCAAAGAAATTATCTGCTATAACTCGAGCAGAGGCTTTTTTAAGGGGAATGATTTTAGCCCACTTGCTGAAATGATCCGTAATTACTAATAGATATCGGTTGCATCTTACTCTTGACACGGGATACGGACCTAACAAATCTAACGTAACTATTTCATTTGGATAATTTGATACAATTGGTATCAACCGACCAGCTAGTAACGCGTTTTTATAATTATTAATTTGGCACATATGGCATATAGAGACATATTGATCAATAAATTTTCTCATATACCGGAAATAACAAACATCCCTTATTTTATGATAAGTTTTAAAACGTCCGAAATGGCTTGCTAATGGCTTGTCGTGAAATTCTCTCATAATTTCGTTCCTTAAAGATTTTGTGTAATGTATACTCGCATTTCTCCTAATGACGTTGCATATTTCGCATAAAATAACAAGCCTTCTACTAGCCTAAAATCGCGAGACCACTTCTGACATATTGCCGCATTAACCGAGCTATCTTCTGGGTTTTCTAGATATCTATATATATGATCTAATTCTGGGTTTGTTTTTTGTTGTTCTATTAACTGATCTCGTGACGAATGTTCAAAATCTCTGATTATTTCACAATTAACTTTCTCTCCTATTATCTTTTCAATTGTATTAATATCTAAAACATTAGCCACAGCATTTAACTTCTTTTCTGACAAATCAAAGCGCAAATTTCCGTCATCTATCTTAATATCTTCAACCTGTGATTTTTGAATCGCCAACGATTTCCGATCAAAGTCCAAAATTATCTTTGATCCACCTATGAAGTCTTTCCCAAGAATACATCGGTATTCCAAAGTTGCTAACACATGAGACAACCAAGGTTTTTTAAAATCCTGTATTCGAATATTTAATTCCTTAATCCCATATTTCGACATTTAGCTTCCTTTGCCGTGATCACCTGAGTACTTGATGTCTTTACTTGTTCATAAAAATATTTTTGTTATGTCTCTTCCGATATAAATGACTTCTCCGCTCCAGTGTCCCAAAACGCTTTCGTGAATGTTTCGTCTAATAAAATAGGAACATATGGAAGTTTTACCGGAGACATACATATTGCTGAAAGTTTTATCGATGACTGATTTATCGACTGCGTTTGATCACCTTTAATATCACTCACTTTCAAAACATTTAATCGTCCCATTTGCTTTCTACTGCCTCGACTAAAATTTTCACTCGAACCCCTATTTCTTTGGTACACTCTACTAAAATCGTCATTTTGACCTCGATTTCTAAATTGATATCCCCTATCGTTAAATCTGACTTCATCGTTTTGAAACCTATTCCTGATCTCGAACCACTGATTTCCTTGACGGTTGTTCTGATAGTTACCCCTATAATCATTTCTACCTTTATTCGGTCTACGCTCCACTTCAGCATTTCTCCAATTTCCTCTATTATTACCAACCTTATACATCCTACGCCCATTCCAACCTCATCCTTCCATGCTATTACTATTTCTCGAACCCAATGTTGCCTTGCACGAATATCTTTCCTCAAACTTAGCTAATACTTCTAATAATTGGATCGCAGTTTGTGGATTACGCACCTCCACGTAATCTTGTACTTGCGGCTCAAGTGTAACAAAAATATGATCTACAAGGGCTTTCTTAGACTTCCCCATTTCTAATTTCTGGTTTAACTTAAGCAATTCTTTTGGCTCCTGGTTCTATCTTTGTTGAGAAGCGTAAAAACGTGTCTCTAAATCTTTCCTATTTTGGATGGCAGGGAATGCTTTCGACAATGCTGCTTTCAGCTGTGCGAAGTCCGTGGTGGTATTTTGCACTAACGTCGATCCGAATATTTGGTACCAATCCAGGGCTCTACCCAGGAGATGACCCTTTAAATAAGCACACGATAAGTCACTGGTATTTCAAGTAATTTAATTTGGTTATCTATACCCTCTAAAAATTTGGTGACGTTCTCCGACCCAGAAAAATATACTTCTGGCCAAACATTAAATCCTCTTGCGTTTCTCATCTCGGGGTCATATAGATTAAACCTAGTTGGGCGCCATTGTGATGTACCTCCCCTTGGAAGTACATTCCTCGATGTATCAGCGTGAGCTAGAGGTGTAGGATTAGCGAAAGGACTACGATCAAACATTATCTTAATATGACCTTATTAAGATATTCAATTTAAACTTTTAAAAATATAATTATAATAATTAATATGGGAGAATTTACGATGACGTAATACGCAACACACAATATATATATATATTCATATTTATAATATGATCAATTCTAATTCAGACCAATCTCAATAATCGAACCACCTAATCCTCAATTCTAATAAAGTGTAATCAATCCTACCTTATATTATTCCGTCATGCTACGTGTCTTTATCTGCTATGGTATGCAGCTTGACGGTTAACTTCTAGTCGAACATGAATATGTTTACCCACGACACGTAGAACTTAATCAATTTTGAACAACGAACTGCAATAATCATCAACTGCCACAACGCACATCAATTATCTAACATTCCTTTACATTGCCATCCCGCTTACTCTTAGATCCTATATTTAAAGTCGGTTTATTTGCATTTCTTCTTCACATCTCGTTTCTTGGATTGTTGGAAAAGAGTTGCCATTAATTCTGGCCCAAAGAACCCAAAGGACTTGTTGAAGAAAAGACGCGTAAGACGTCACAAAGTACAATGACAGTGACTCAATAATTAAAAAGGATATCTAAGAATAAAAGGTAATAATGCAATAGTCCATTATAAAGATGATGATTAACAAGTTAAGAACAGTTCCCAAACACACATATATATAATAATGCATACTACGCTGTAATTACAAACGATTTCATTAATTTATTGTATTAATTTACAGATGGATGACTCCCACTTCGAAAACAGTGATAATACATCACTTTGTCTTCATTTTTATTTGTCTTATTTCCCACTGTTAAAATATTTTGACACACCCACACGGTTTTTCCCCCTCTTCTTTCTATCTAACCAATTCTATAGTGTTAATTAAAAGTCAAACATTTGTTCATAAACATTCTTTTTATACTTTTCTAACTTTTAAATGCGTGTCTTTCATGTTCCTAAATCTAATATTTAATCTCTTTCAGGACGTTTTTCTGCATCCAGATTGGCTAGGCTTGTTTCTCCTTTCACCTCATCTTTTAATTCCTTTTCTCTGTCCTTCAATTTCAATGCAGAAATTTTAGGACCAAATTCCTCTCAATTTAAAAAGATTAGTTTTTTATATACAACCGATTTTGCTCTGGGTTGCAGCGATGTTTTGCCTGTTAATATTTTGGCAGGAAGAAAGTGTAATCGTGCCGCCATTTTGAAAAGGTCGAGGAAGAGACAGAAGAAATTTCTAAAAACAAAGCGTACCTATTTCAACCGACCTATCAAGCTTTTCACTAAAAGAAACATGTTACGAATGGAAGCAATTGAAGAAGGAAAATGATGTAATTTGGAATGTAAAATCAACTTTAAAATATGATTGCATGCTATATAAAACAAGATTATATATATATATCACCTTTTTTCTTCTTCGTTACGTTACTTAAACTTTACTGATTTTGTTTGTCAAAATAATACATTGCCTTCGAACGAACGAACGAAAATAAGATAGATGGCGAGCGAGAGCGAGCCAAGGGCTTCTGCTCAGAATGGATGGCGAAAGAGTGAATGAGCCAGGAGAAAAAATACCCTAAAAAGGGGAGGGGTGGGGTCAACAAGAGGAGGCAAAGCTAATCAGGACGAAACGGGGGCGGAGCCAAACACGGAACTGGGAGAAACTGGCCAAAACGACGAACGACACGAGCGAGTGAGGACGGGAGCAGGAGCTGAAAAGAAGCAATGGAATGGAAACGGAACAAAAGAATTAGTGTGGATCTTAGTTCATGAGTGCTTAGAAAATTTGACTGAAAAAGTGCTAGAGGAAGGGAGGGGGAGAGCTGGCTACGGGAGTTTTAAAGGTTGAGACCACTTTGTCGAATTGTAGGCAAATTTGTGCTTGCTATTGGGAATAGTGAAGATTGTTTGTGTGCTTGAATTAGAGGATTTGAATGATTCTCGATAGTTCTAAAGATGTTACGTGAGAGATTGGTGATGTAATCCCCAATAGGATCTATCTTCAAATTGTGGTGTAAAACACTGTTTCTGATGTAGGAAGGCGCATTTGTCATGATACGAAGAATCTTGTTCTGCATAGTTTAAACTTTTTTGATAGTAGTTGGAGCCGCCTCCAGACAGCTGCGGCATACGTTAGCACTGGGCAAAGAACTTGCTTATAAAGCAAAACTTTATTCCTAAGTGATAGCGGGGACCTCCTTCCAACCAGCGAAATGCTGAGATGGATTTTGTTCCAGAATTTATCACAAATGTATTTGGTGTGCTGCCTGTAGGTAAAAGAGCTATCTAAGAAGAGGCCCAGGTAAGGTACCACGTTAACCCACTCGAGCTGTTCGTCGAATAAATATAAAGTTTTAGGAATTTTAGAGTGCCCGTGTTTTCTAAAAACAATAGCTTGTGACTTGTCGACATTTATTGCTATTCGCCAGTCTGTCAACCAAGATTCAGGAGTGTGTAGGTACCGTTGGAGTGTGCGTTGAGTGTAATTTAAGTTCGCTCCTTGGGTGATGACCGCAGCGTCGTCTGCGAATAAACAGATACTAACGCTGGGATGTTGGGGAAAATCATAAGTGTAGATATTTTTAAGTGGGGCGAGAGACAAGACCCCTAAGTACATCCTGCCTCTGGAAAGCCCTTGTTCGAGAAGTCAAAATTAAACTTTGACTATGAACGACCTGTTCTTGAGAAAATTGTGTATAATTTTAACTAGATACTCAGGGAAGTTTTAACTTAATCATTTTATAGATGAGCCCATCATGCCACATGTTATCAAATGCTCGTTTGACATCGAGAAAGACCCCTACAGTGAATAAATTGTAAGTGTAGCCTTCATTAATTATGTTGGTGACTCTAATTAATTGGTGAATGGTAGAGTGTTTGTTTCTGAACCCACACTGCTCCGGGGGATACATTTAATTGTATCACAGTGTTGCTTGATCCTGTTTAGAATGATCTTTTCGTATGTTTTAGCCGTGGCACATAGTAAACTTATAGAATGATAATTATTCACAAGCTTATGATTTTGACTAGGCTTAGGTAACATGATCACATTGGCCGATTTCCAGAGTGTAGGAAAATACCTATGTTTAAGACGGGTGTTGATGATTTTAGTGAGATGAGTAATAGCATAAAGTGGCAAAAGCCTTAAGGCATAGTTTGGTATATTATCTGGTCCGGAAGCTTTTTTATTTTGTAGTTTATAGATAATATTAGAGATTTTTTTCTGCTGGACTGGTGAGTGGTGGTATTTACATACTTGAGTTATCTAGGAAATCATAAGAGTTTCGGACTCGACTAACTCTATGATTGTGCCATTGTAAGGCTCAGGATTCTCTTGAAACATTGCCTCGAGATTGTTTTTAAATTATTCGGCTGTTTCATCATCCGAATAAAGGATGCCGTTTCTGCCAGCCAGCGGGGGGATGATACTTGATTTTTAACAAGCTTCCGTTGGAGATTGTAGAGAGAGTTGTCTTCTGGGTGTAAGTTAGACAACAAGTTATGCCAAGATTTATTTCTAAGCTCGCTTATTTGTGTTCTGATTTGCCTTTGAAGGGAGTTAACTTCTCTCTTAAGGAGAGGATTTCTTGTGAGCTGCCATTGTTTACAAAAGCGGTTTTTTAATTTTAATTAACTCCCTGATGTGGTGTGGAAGTCTTAGGTGAGGGGTATTGATAACTTTAGTAACAGTGGTAGCGGAAATAGCACTAGTGATCATGCCAGTTAAATTATTAATTGCATTATCGGGATTGCCAGGAATAGAGTTAAAAACTATTTCCTGGAATTTAATCCAGTTAGTAGACTTGAGGGTACGGAGATTTTTAGGCAAGAATTATTAATAGCTAGATAAATTAGTACAGGGTTATGATCACTACTTAATTCGTTAATAGAATTAATATCTACCAGAGTGAGATTTTTGGAAAAAGCAATATCAAGAATAGAACATGCGCCACGGGCTGCGTAGTAGGTGCGAGTAGTGGGTGCCATGATGTCCAGGGCATGGGCACTCGCCCAGGTGTACAAAGTGGTTCCATGTGTGTTTGGGTGCCCTGAGTTCCAACATCGATGGTGAGAATTAAAATCACCAAAAAGCATGACCTTGGGACTGGTGTTAAGAATAGCATCAAGCTCCGTCGTGTTAATATGATTCCTCGGAGGCTTGTAAATGCACGACAACGTGAGGTGAGTGTTGTTACCTAACTCAAGCTTAACAGTTGTATTTTCAAATGTGTTTGTATTGTAAGAGACAACGTGATGCCCAAGAGAGTTTCTGACAAAAATGGCCGTACCACCTCCCCGGTGGGATAAATGGTCATTACGGTGATAAATATAATTGAGAAACTTGAAGCAATATATATATATCGGCGGGACCCAGATGAGTTTCCTGGATACCAATAATATCTGGGTCTTCGTCACACAAAAAATTCCTCAATTCTCCTAACTTGTACTTGACGCTATTAGCGTTCCAGCTCAGAACACGGAGGGAAGAATTATTGGGGTTAGAGGTATTAAACATTATCTCCTAATTTATTCATGATTTTCTGGAACATAGTTCCGAATTGACTCATCATTACTGACATCTGCTCCTTAAGCACCTTGGTTTCAGATAGCGATTCGCTTCCATTTTTATTTGTATTTTCAGTTTTTTCGTTTTTATTTTCATATTTTCAGTTTTTTTATTTTTTTCTCCTCAAAAGCTTTCGCTCGCTCATGCCAAACATTTTTGGTAGGGGGCTTCCCATGTTTTATTTGATATTTGTACCAATACTTTGCAACTATGGCAACCCTCAACATCACCGAATTGCAGGAGGGGTTAACGAACGCTACATAGCCCAGATTGTAAATTGCCAGTACGAAAAAAAATCTTTTTTTCATTCATTAGGAAGTATTTTTTAATTAATGTGTTTATTTCCTTTATTATTCTGTGCTACTTTCTGACTTGTAAAAAATTAATATTCCAAGTCACATTCAATAAAACAAATTTCTCGAGATTAAAAAAAAGGAAGAACCCGGTGCAAATTTTTTAAATAAAATCAAATTCAGTTTACCTAATTGTTAAAAGACAGTTGGGCCGAGCGTACACATTGCTAACAAATTTAAGGTTTTTGTTTTTGTATTTTCAGAACTTTTCGTTATTCAACAGATGAAGGATGCTTGCTCAAAAGGCAGATCACCACTAGAGTTAGCGGTCATTATCAATTGCCATCGGTGAACCCGACGGTCTAAAAGCAAGTGTGTATCATCTCAGACCGTAGCTGTCTGATATACTACGTAAATTTTTAAGTTACTTATAGTTTTAAAATTGAGACGTATTTAAAAAGTGGTAAAATATTTTTTTAAATATTTATTTGTAAGAGTTGGAAAAATGTATTAGTGACCTTTTGTTTTACACCCACTTCGGATCATTTTTAAAGCCCTTGAATCTGCTGAATTTCTATTTCTTTATGTTTACTTCTATGATTGTAGCCGAATTAAGACCTGCAAAACACCAGTACAATTTTTAAAATCTGAGTTTAGGTTTTTTTTATTCAATATGAAAAACCGATTATCTCTTTTTAACCATGTTTTTAAATAGAGGATAAAATGAACATTTATACTTTACATTAAAATTGTACTTATGTATTATACTGTCGACAATTTTCGTCCAATCAAAAGAAATTCCTAAATACCATGATGTCCAACCAATAGTGGAAGCCATTCCCAGGCAATTTCGGACACAATAATAGTGATGACTGTATTTGACGACTTTTTTTCAATTGATTGGTTCATTTGAAAATTGGTTTATTACGCTTCATTATTAATTCATTATGTGCAGATGATAACAATGTATCATAAAATACAACTTAATAATCTTATTTTTTTACATCACAGGTCATGGGCTAACATTTTATTCAGAAATTACCACCGTTTAAAAAATTCTCACTGTCTTGACGTGGATTTATTATGTTTTTGACTGTTATGGATTCAGTTTTTGGAACATCAAACATTTCCAACTATTTTTGAAAAGATGACGGAAAGTTGCCCTCCTTAGCAAATTTCTTTGAACATAGCAAGAATTTAAAAACAGAATACTCAAAATCAACTTGGGAATTTCTTTTTTGCTTATTTGTGGAAGGGGGACAAACTACCGCATCTTGTGTCGTTTCTGAGTGGAGAAACATTTTTCAATCCGATGTTTTAGTTGTCAACTTAAGACGCTAACAAAAAATTTTGCTATTTTTCTAAAAAGGTCTTTTTATCTAACTCTTGTTCCCAATTATTTACCTCTAAATTCACGACGCGTTATCTAAATTAAACATGTATTCTGAAAAATACACATTTTAGAAAGCGATGTCATAAATCTGAATTTCTAGGTGACGCTTTCATGCTCAAAGGTGGCGCTCCTTTCGAAGTAATTCAAATTGTGCAGTGCCTTGTAAGGACAGTATTAGTTGCGTTTTCCTCACTAGATAGCTGCACAAATCTAGCCAAAATAAGTGGCCTGTAGTTAAATAAAGAGTGGATCAGTCAAGAATATTAATAAATCAATTATAATTTAAAAATTATGTAACAAAAATATTATTGATGCATCATATAATTGTGAACGATCGCTGTGAATTTTTTAACCTTATGTTTTAATTTATCTTTTTGTATTATTTTTACTCATATAATTCATCGCTCAAGTATAGTTATAACTGTTAACTGTAACAAAAATGGGATGGTGTAAAAAACGAAGAATGGATCGGAACAACCCAAATGTAGGGATAATTTCGTTTAAATGCAGTGCTAGTGCCATCTGTTGCCCAAAATATTATTTATTTTTGTGAATATATCTCGGGATTATTTTTTAAAAGTCAGTTTAATCTACAATTTATTTAGTGAATGAAAAATAATGTATTGTATTATAAAATAAATGACTGAAAAGGCCAATTATAATTAATAATGCAAATTTCATTGAAATATCTACACATTTGCTTTGCTTCAAGAAAAAATAAAGCATAAAATATTAGAAATATAACCTTATTTTATATATAAAATGTAAATCAACTCATCTAGATTTAAATTTTATTATTTTTTGGATGAATTAAATAAAATGTCAACTTATCAAGTAGTCTTTTAAAGTATCTCTTAAGAATAATATTAATACATATATATGTGTACATGTATTACTATTATATTAATAGAACATTTAAGCTAATTTTTTCAACACACACAATATATTGAGAACAAATATAATCACCAGGATATCATATTTTAATTGCATATTTATGCCGGGAGTTAAATGTGAATGACTTGAAAGAATAAAGAGCCATAGAAATGGAAATAAATCAACCTTATTTATTAACTTAAATGAGAGCATGAACCTCCATTTGGGAAATAATTTATTTTGATTACAGTAAGCATGTTCAAAATCCATACTGATGGATGCAATTCCTTGTGAATTTAAAAGTAATCTTTCTTTAAAATTGTTTAAATTTCAGCAATTAGATTGTTGAATGTACCGGCAGTGCATCTTTTTCTTCGAGTAGAGAAATATCGAGGTTGTTTTTCAATCTTCTTTTTTATATTTATGGTTGAGGAGGATTCCATCAATTTTAATTATTTTATTACTGTGTTCCGTTTTACTATAGCGAATTTTTAATATGCTATCTAGTTTCCTATGAATTTTACTCTTCTTTTTTAGTGTAAACTCCCATTCATCAATAAAAGCAAGAATGCTTTCAATCTTTCTTCTTCTTTTTTTGGATTCATGGCCACCATTATCAGCAGATTTAGAGCTACACGGGAAAACTTCGACTGCTTCTTTTAAAATATCATTTTGATTTAAATTAATTTCTTGTATTTCTTCGTTATGTTTGTCGTCATTTAAAAACATTTGGGCAACTTTATGGATGTGCTTACAAATATTTCCTCTTATTCAACTATCTACACAAGTGCACGTATAGGAATGGATATAAATTTTGCAGGCAATATATTTTATGTTACATGATCTATGGCTTTCTTCTTCCTTGAATATAAGGTAGTTAGATTGATTGGATTTTCTATTTTCCACTCTCCTTATCTGCTAATTTCATTGCTTTGAAGCTCTAGGCCTAACCTGCGGCCATTGACAATTTTTGATAATTTATCAGAGTAAAGGTGTGTTTTTTTTTGTTTTTTGTAAATTTTATGAAATGTTGAAATATTAAGTCTCTTACAAGCTTTAAGAGACCATATATTGCGACATCTAATCTTTTTACATGTTTTCAATAAAAATAATGGTACTTAATTTTTAAAGTTAACTTCTTATGGCACGATACAGAGAAATTTCCGTTACGCGTTACCAGTTACGGTTAGCGATGAACGTAAGGTAGAAATGAATGAAGTTCCGAATTTTCCCCCTCTATCTCAGACAAAAAATAATTACAGAATCGGAAAGATTCTTTTCGCCACGATATGGTATACTTATTTTTTTAACAAAATAATATTTTCTATTTTTTACGATTTTTTTTTAAATGAGTCAAAATTGATACGCTTTTATAAAAATGGTTTCTAAATCATTCCCTTTAAGTTTCCTTTCAAGTTAATGAATTGATATTTTATTCTAAACAAGTTCATGCTTTTCTCTTTTAGAATCAGTCATAAAAAAAAAAGACGAATTTTTTTTTTTTGCGATTTTTCAAAAAATACTCAAAATTTCAATTAAATATTTAATAACTTCATTATTCAATAAAATAATCTAATGAAACTTTTTTTTCCATTTGTAGAATATTATTATCCGTAATCTGTTCAAAGATTGAAAAAAAATTACGGCTTTTAAAATTTCTTTTGTGTTTTTCGTCTATTAGCCCTGAGCTCGCACCCCCCCTCCCCTTCTCCCCATTCAACAGTAGCTTTAACAAGCCTTTCCTCTTTTAGCTTTGCGATACATACTTTTTGTTTTTACGTTGCCTAGAAGTCAAAATATAATGAATTTTATGAATTAAAAAAAATCGGAAGTTAGTCTTTAATCTACCCGAAGTAGGCATTTAAATGGTTCAAAATCTGTCAAAAATTATTTCAAGGAGAGTTTGTTTGGATATACAGTCTTAAAATTCTTTTAAGGAAATATTACTAACAATCCATTGCTTTAAAATTTAGTGGTAACACAACATTTCTTCCAATAGTTTGGCAATAAAAGATTGTGTTTTCTAAATTTTCAATCGAATGGAATTTCTAAATCCAGTTTAAGAAGCGAGTTTTTAAATCATATATATGCTTTGGTGTAATTAATTTGATTGTTGTGAAAGTGTTATATAGTGCTTCATTAATTTGTATTTTAAGACTACAGTGGGCAGTAAAATTTTTTACAAACATGCCCCAAATTTTTACTGGCTCTATGTAACTCAGAATTAAAATCATATAAAAAAATTGGTGAGAAAAAAATGAGTATAGTTTTAAAAAATTTAAAAACGTTCCATGCGTTTTGGTTTTTTTTTTAATTTCATATTTTTATCTGATTTAACTTATTTAAACAATTCTTTACAAATGTATGCATAAGCGTACGCACGTTCCGTTGGTGTGTGCATGCGCTACAACAATTCATAAATCTCAACGCAACACATACTCAGAAAATTTTTACGAATACGATCGACGTCACTCTCAATCATTATTATACGTTGCTTTATCACGTGTAACGAGTATTGAAGGATTATATATTACGACAAAAAATAATGATAAAATATTTTACCATTGTCGAAGACGATCGTCATCAACAATTGATTTGCAAGAGGAGTTTAAACGACTTTCATTGAACAAACTATCAATGAAGATTTGATTAATTTCATAACGAACGTACAAGGTTTATCGATTTTTACTTTTAATTGCCAAAGTCTTACAACTCACGCTGTAGACTTACAAGATTCAGTAATAAGAAATTCAAATATTTTAGTTTTATCAGAAACTTGGCTGGGCAATGAAAGTGATATATCTATTCCAAATTTCAACTGCATTGTGAAGTATAAACGACCAAATACGAGAGAAGGAGGAGTTGCGATATATCAAAATTCTAGCGATGCTGTTAACATTTTAACTCCATCCATGGAATGTTCTGTCAGTCAATCCGATATTTATGGTACCATACAATCTTCAGTGGGGGATTTGTCCTTGGCTGAATGCGTAATACATAATGGACAAAAAATTATAATTGTAGCAGTATATATTACTCCGAACAAAAAGTTGGATGACATTATCGAGTTCCTTCATTGATCATTATTACCATACACATCAAGAGGTTCTGCTTTACTTAATAAAAATTACGATAAAATACCTATGATTTTAAGTGGAGATTTTAATGTCAATTTTGCTTTAGACAAATATCTACAATTGATTGAATTTTTAAAAGACAATTTCACCTTATCTCTAAAAAATAGTATAATATCAACGCGACAAAATCAAATACTACGATTGATGCAGTCTTTTCGAGATACTTAAGCGATATTGAGTGCAAAACCTACATTTCTTACTTCAGTTACCACAAGCCTTTGATAACAAAAGTATGTACTGAAGCACCCATAAGCATAATGGAAATAGACTCTAATAATGATGATACTTTTCTCAAAATACATACAATAAAATTTATTTAGTATTATGTATTGAAAATGCAAATTTTGTCTATACTTATACCTTTTCCATTATAATTATTTTTTTTAAAATACAGTTTGAAATAATAATGATAATAATAAATTTGTTAATTATATATAAGATTACTTCAAAATAAAACTTTATTATACAATTCATTACATGTAAGCCAAAGAAGTTAACTTCTAACGTGTGTTCACACTGATACACGCTTTTTTTTTTTTTTTTTTTTTTTATGAAGGGACTCCAAATACATGTTTGTATTTTTACCAACCCTTTTATAACAATAGGCCTATTTTCCGGTCTCTGAGCATAATTTTGTTGAAATATTTTCCAAATTCAGAAATGTCTGAGTCATTTAACAAGTCTATGAATTGCTTCAGTGGGTTAGAAAATGATTCTAAACATAATTCATTTTCCACAGCCTTTAATGCTTTATTAACCATTTTTCTTTTTTCAGGATTTTTTAAATTTTGTTTAACTTTTGGTGTAAATTTCTTGTAACGTGCCAAGCACACAATAAGACATTTTTAACTGTGCCCATCACAGAATTCCAAGCATTATAAAATGCTGGAGCATCATCACTCGTAAATGTTGTAGTTTCGATTTTACCCACAACATTTTTAATAAAAATAAATTCTGACACATCTTCCGTTGGAAAAACAAAACGCCATAGGTATACTATTTTTACGTTTATCAGCTACCAGAACTGAGTATTAATTAAAATCATAGCTGTTTAGCCCATGTGTTCTATCAATACAAATTTTGTCCTTTCCATATTTTGTAATCATTTCTTTCTGAAAACCTGTCATGATTACAAGGACAAAATCTTCATCTTTTAATCCAGTTATTTTCTGCTCTTTGAAAGAAAAAAAAACAATGCAATTTTCTCCATTATTTTGCATTTTTTGAGCCCATATATATATATATAGCTTGACACTCAATACATCAACTTCATACCTTTTAATATAACCATTAGTTTTGAAATCTCTTTTAATGTTATGAATATTCTTTTTTTCCAATTAGTATTTTTCTGCCACTAGCAACGGTAAGTAAGTTCTCTAATATCCAGATTTTTTTTCACTAACACTTTCTTTTAATCTTCCTGAAAAATGAATAAACAAAACTATGAATAGTAACTACTAATAAAACTAACAATAATGAAATTAATAAAAATAAAACACACACACACACAGTACAATAGCAATAGCTGTCCTATTAGCCTCTGAAAACCTTAAGTGCTCTAACTGAATTTCATGCTTTGGGAAATACTGCACTTCTACATTTTAACCCTCCAACTAGACAGAACGGATTTTTCCGCCCTACTAGAGAGGCTTCGAAAATGGACTGCACGGATTTTTCTGCCTTCAAGTAACGTTTTCAAAAGCGGATTAGACGCACTTTTCTGAAATCCTTTCCCCCTTTTAAGGTTTAACATCTTGAAAGATAATGAGGGACGGAGGAAGCAACAAAGCAGTAGTTTTATGGCTCGCAGGGAATCCCGTGTTTGACCCCCAATCGTAAAAAATCGGGGAGAAATTTCTTTACAACCCAAGAAGTGTTTTTTTGCTAGCATGTATTTTAAAAGTTTCCAAAAGTCCCAACGCATAAGCAAAATATGTTACAATTCCCTTTTGGTTTCATATTAATTTCAAACTGTAACAAGTTGGGGCGTGTCAGGGCAATCTGCTATTTTATATAGTTAGACAAATTATCTTTTTTAAAGTATATTCTTTCGCTTCATTTTTCTTATTCAAAGCTTTCAGTTTTTTGAAACATGATTATTTTATTATAAGATACCGAAAAATTAATAAAACATCAAACTCTTTAAAATTTGGAACCTTTTCAATTTTCCAACCACTAAAAATGAATAAATTTAAACTTCATCAAATGATTTGAAACATTTTCTTACACTTTGATAAAAATAATAACGAAAAAAAAACTAATTAAGATTTACTAGTTTTTTTTTTTTTTTTAGATTTCAAAGCCTAAGTGTTCAGGGAAGTTTAAGTACAGTGCCTGGGGTTATATATTGTTAAAATACACCGAATTATATTTGAATTTTAAGTGCTTGAACTTCAGTTTACATCAAAGACAGCATGAATGAAGATTTTCACAAATTTTTTTATAACTTGAATGTTTGAATAAATGGTAATCAAAAATATACGGAAACATTTACAGTAGACATTTATGCATATAAATAAACATAAAAATCAATTTTAAATTCGAGCTATTGAAAAACATTCGAATTATATATTGTTCAAAAATATCTATTTATACAAAATACCTCAACATTTATCTTTTTAAAGGCTAACTGAATAAGTAATTAAAATCTGGATATGTTTTGAAATCTCGACCTTATAAAGCTAGAAATTTTATGTTAGAAATTCCATTTGAAATTTCGAAAAAAAAAATGCATCGCGCAGTTAAAAATTATTTACCATAAGTTTTAGCAATTATTTGAGTATAATAAAAATTTCAAATTTTATTATATAGCATCTTTGGTATATTTTAATATATTTCGGCCGCGGTAGCCGAGTGGTACAGGTATCGGAACGTGGCTTGCTTTGTCACGAGTTCGAGCCCAGTACCACTAAAGACCCGCTGTGTAGGGCAGCGATGCACGTTAAATCTGTCGAGAGCTGAAACGTCCTCCCGTTGGTGTGGTAGGGTAGTTTGGAGAGGGGGGTGCCAGCTCAGGTGTCGTCCACGTCACTTGACCATGGTTCAAAATTACGTGGTCCGTCGCCAAAAGCCCTCGTGTAACTGAACAGTGCGACGTTAATATTCAATCATTCATTTAATATATTTCGAAGATTTCATACAATTCGGTTGAAAACCGCATGCTAAGAGCAAAAAATATACTAAAAAAATTGATGAATATACAATTACAATAAATTCTTACATAGAGAAGCAAAACTGAGAAGCTAAAGCGTAGGAATAAAAATTTTTGAGTATATCTGAAGTAGTTTTCGAAATATTTATTTTAAAGTTTAGAAAATTTGTGTGCGTTATGTTATACTTGATATCAATTAAATGGTTAAAATAATGTGTGTGTGTGTGTGTTAATATTAGTCATGTAATCGTTTGATGACACATTCATATACTAATAAAAATTATAATGGTCATTGATGCGAATGTCAAGAATTTTATGTAATTTTAAATTCAGACATTAAGATATTGATGTAGAAAATATAAAACGACCATCTAAAATACATGAAAAATGCAGTCTGCTATAAAATGATCTTGACAAACAAAATCTGGCATTTTCACTTACTATGGCAGAGCCGGCTTAGTCAGGGGCGATCTGGAAAAACAGAGAGAGAACCGCGGTTTTGATGGATGCCGCTCTAACTTTTAAAGCTCCCAGGAAAAATTATATATATATATATATAAATTACAAATGCAAAAATAAATCTTGTAATTTTCCATACATTTTTATAACAACGAATTGTGGAATTGGCTTCCAATACATTGTTGTGTTTGACAATATCTGAGGTAACCAACCCTACTTTAGATAGATTTTTACTACTTTTTCGTAACCGTATTCCTTTTAAAATTAATTCGTGCAGCCGAAATACACCTTTTGTACCCTAAAAAATTTATGTTAACTATAACGGTTAATTTTAATATATGCAACTTGTCAAATGTTCATAATTAACCATTTCCGTCTAAACAGTTTACATGAAAAAAAAAAGTTTGGACTCCCTCATTCATTAGGGATTTATATAAGATTCTAACATTAAATTTTATTTTTCACCGAATAGCATTGAGTGGAAGTGTATAGTGCTTCCACACCACAGGTCTGGGGTTCTATTAACGGGCTGCGCAAGGTCGACTCTGCCTTTCATCTCCGCTACATTGGGTCGATAAATGAGTACCAAGCTTGCTTCGGGTCTTAAACACTGAAGGTCTCTCTTCAGACAGACCACCAAATCGGGACATCTGTTCATGCACCTCAGCGTCCAATGGTCACGTGTATTATGATGGGCACAGTAGTTCCTGGCCCTCATGGATTGTTGTGCTTCTGAGTTTGAGTCTTAAGTTTGAGGATTACCTCCCTTTGGGGATACCCCTTAGATAAACATGTATTTCCACTAATTTGCAATTAAACATTTTTCTTTCAATTACGTTTATTTCAGAAGGAAGTTTGATTTTTCAAATGTATTTGCTTAATAACATGTATATTTGTGTATTATATTAAAAATTTGATCAGTCCAAAATTACATGTTTTTAGCTCCTCTAAAAGCTTTTAGGATTTTACAACTGATCTTACAATCCATATACGTTTTATAGTAGTATATTTAAAAATGATAAGGACATTTTTACGACTGTGTGAGCTGTTATGCCTCGTTTATAAATACAAAAAATTGAATTCAGCTACAGTTTTTAAAATGTACAGAAATAAGTGGAGCAACAGGATACTTACATATTATGAATATTTTTGACTGCAGTAAGATATATTTATATATTTCAGTTTCTTTACAATTTGAATAGAAGTTGTAAGCCATTTTGCGAATAGTTTGATATTGAGTATAAACCCATAGGCTGTTTAATATTGTAAAGTGTTTTACTTTGATACCAGCACACATTAAAATAAGGCTCATTTGCAGTTATATGATCAGCTTCAGTGATATTTAAATTTTAAAAAATAGTCTACACGCACGCGTACGAAAACATTCTTTCACAACCGCACACCACATCTTTCATACTATATCTTCCCTACAGCAGGAAATATTTTTGTATACTGAAAAATTTAATACAGGATACATTTTCAAGTGTTAAATTTGTTTTTAAAATTTGGTATGAATACATTGTGGAACTGTCGGTTAACTTCACTGAACAAAATTGTTTTAAGTGTACTGCTTTGAAAGACAAAATTAATTAGGGAGAACTTTTCTCAGAATAGAATTTGTAATGACTGAATTGTGTGAAAATGAAGTTATCGATGTGTGACATTTTTCCTTGTAATAAAAGAAACAGAAAGATAAGAAATTTAACTTGAGTAGAAAATGGTTAGAAGTACTGTCATGCGCATTTGAAGAAGTATATCCCCCATTAAAATTAAAAATTATTGACTGAATGTGTGTTATGTCCATCACAAATGTTGATGTAGAAAAGACGTTTTTATTTAATACAAGAAGTTCGAAAAGGAGAGCACTAGAAATGAAAATTTAGATTTTTTCCGAAAATTATTCAGTTAACATAAAAATATCTTTTATATGATTTTAATTAAAATAAATTAAAAGTATTGAAATCCTTTTTTATGCTATTTTAAATTAAAAATATAACTGAATAGAGAAAGATCGGTTTTATTTCATAAATATAATCATCGTATGTAATATTTATAGTGTTATTGTTTAAAAATGAGATAGGGCCTTTGCTCTTTTTACCTCATTACTTTTTAAAAACAGGAAAGTGAGCGCGTTTTCTTACTCTCATATTCAAAAAGAATACAGAATGCTTTTTTTCTGGTTCAAATCGCAATACCAAATATATATATATATATTTTAATTTTTAAAAATGACAGAAAAATAAATTTTCTTCGAAGAAAATATAATTATTTTTCAACTTCTAACATACTATTTATTTCATTTTTTCCTCTTTTTTTTTTTTACCTTTCATTTCGTTTTTAATTTTACTGTGACTGAACATATAGGAGAAAGAAACACCCTATCTTTCAAAGAGGATTGATCAAGAGAAGATATCTATGCTTTCAAAGAAGTTTGCCCAAGGCAACTTAACAGCTAGCTGTAAACGATTGATCTCTTGGTTCTTACTTTTCAAAAGGGACCGAACTGGGTCGTAAAATTTTCTCCGTTCGACCTCCCAAGTTCTAAAAGGGGGAAGGAAAAAAGTCTGTTGCATTTTTGAAGGGAATCGCAAAATAAGAGTTAAACGCTTTCGGAATAACTTTTCAGGAGGAAGGTATCCAGTTAGAGGGTTAAGTACTCTGTCTAACTTTTAGTACTGCTGGGGAACTAATTCCAATTTAGGCAGAGCCTTGAGACCTTAAACTCTTGATACCTTTCCCTCTATGTTTGTATGTCCCACTTTGACGGGTACTGATTGGTAAAGGCGCACTTTAACTTGCGAGCCAAAAATTGCTTGTATCGAGAATAACAGACATACGGATGGAACCTCACAAGGTGAAACAGAGAAGGAACAATACAAAAACTATGGAAGTCTCTTTCACCAAACATAGCTGAACATAACCCTACAAAATAGCATTTTATTCAAAGTGCCTTAAATATGGTTATTTACTCTGGTTTGTCTATTTTCTTTTAACAAACAAAATGTGAGTAAAATTATACACTTTATTTGATATATCATAAACATTTTTGCTTTATTCCAAATACTACATACTTTCAAATACATTTATAGTCATTTGCCTAACTTTGGAACTGTAATCATCAAACTGATGGTTATGCGTTTAAATTGCTTTTGTGTCAATTCAGTTCTTGAAAAAATACAAATAGTACATAAATAATCCAAACAAATTAGAAATTCCAAATAAACATGTGTAAACAAACCAGTGCTTGCCTAGCAACTGTGGGTCTGTTAAAAAGCTTGTGTGGGTCAGTGTCTGACCCACGGGTCATAGGTTCATCATCACTGTCTTAAGACATTGCGCCAACTGGACCCAGGTCTACCCACAAAGGGGGCCACGACTCAGCCTTAATAATATCATGAATTGAATAATTTCAGCTGTTAAATGTTATTTAGGTCGTATTGTCCAAAAAACTGGGAATTTTGAATGATACGTAAACTGGCTACATGTGATGACTGTGGTTCATGTTTAGGTCTAAGCCTACTACCATCATTAATCATTCAGTCAAGCCGCTCTGTGCGATTGCAAATTATACACATTTGCTTCGGGTTATTTTTATTGTATGAGTATTTGACAATGTATACTGTGTGTGTACTGTTTACTTTTATGGGTGGGCCTATATTTTTGTAGGGGCCTCAAGAAGTCTTAAGACGTCCCTGGATATGGAGCCCCAAACTACAGAGGCCCCAACATGTGTAAGAAAATATTGTAAATTCTTAAGAAAGCCCAAAAAAGGAATCCCGAAAAATTTTCATACAGGGCCCACCTAGGACTAGCTATGCCAGTGCTGATGTGTGAAGTGAACAATGGAGTATTATTTTTCAAAGAGGATTGCGCAGCCCCAAATTAAAGGGAGTGTCATTGTGATGTACCTCCCCTTGCAAGTACATCCCTCGAAGCATCAGCGTGAGCTAGAGGTGTAGGGTTAACGAAAGAACTAGGATCAAACATTATCTTAATATGACTTTATTAAGATATTCAACTTAAACTTTGAACAAATATAATATTAATAATTAATGAGAGAATCTACGATGAGACGCAATACGCAACACACAATATAATTCAGAGCAATTTCAATAATCGAACCGCCTAATCTTCAAATATACTAATAAGTAATTAATCCTACCTTATATTATTCTGTAACAAACTTGTCTTTATCTACAATGGTATGTAGCTTGACGTTTAACTTCTAATCGATCACCAATATGTTTATCCACGACACGTAGAATTTAAATCTTGAACGACGAACTTCAATAATCATCCAATGCCACATCGCACCTCATTTGTCTAACATTCCTTTTTTACACTACCATTACATTGCCATTACGCTTACTCTAAGATCCTATATTTATCCTATATTATTTGCATCTCTTCTCTTCTCGTTTTTTGGATTTGGTTGGAAAAGTGTTGCCATTAATTCTGGCCCAAAGAACCCAAAGGACTTGTTAAAGAAAAGACGCGTAAGACGTCACAAACCCCTCCAATAAACAAAACGTGATTTATTCGAGGGTCTTAATGGCTCTTAAGAAATTACGTGCCTAATTTTTATTCTAACCGTTAATTTCTAATGCTTCACTCAAATTTTAATTTTTACTATTCATCTTAAGTTTAATTTTTAATATTTCTCCTTAATTTGAATTTCCAATGCTTCAATAAATTTTACTTAATTAAACAGACTAACATTCAAAGCCATGCATTTTAATCACGGTAGATCCTCACATGTACAGAATAAATAGACGTGTCCCATCTGGGTAACAGAGCCGGGGAAAAACCATATATGACTTAAATGGTAGAAAAAACGAGGCCCACACGTCTCTTAACTAACTTAATTCTACCTAAATGTTTAATTAAATTCTAACAATTTTTCTTCTTTACATCCTCTCTTTAGCTTCGTTCTTTGTATAGGTTAATTTCTTATAGACTTCAGGGTCTGTTACCCTGAAACAAAAATCTCTCAAGTTCTTTGAAAAAAATTTTTTTACACATTATGATTACATTTCACAATTTTTATACAGTACATATCACTTTTAAACTGTAACTAATTTATATATATACACTATACAATTACAAACGTTTTTCAATAAACAAAACAAACAACCAAAGGAATTGCCGCATCTTAGCGAAGTCATAACAGAAGTAAACAAATGCATTTTTACAGTTGTTTTCTCCAGAATTATACAAAAATTTTACAAGACAAAAGCTTTTTTCTTTTCTAGAAAAACACTCATTGTAGTGTCCACTTTTGCTTGGCTTCTAAAATTTTAATTAACCGACCGTGACTTGGCTTTATTGCAAAAATTCTTCCGACCACTTGTTCGAAAGAATATAATAAGAAACGTTACAACCTGGTTCTTATGACTTGTATATATATAGTTGGCGTTTCCTACCAAGACCTCCAGTGACAAGGATTTCTTTGTACACGTTCCTCTCCTTTCCTGGTCTTGCCGTTGTTGATCACCTCCTCGTCTGGCATTCTTGATGCTTGATCTTGTTCGCTCCTCGATGTATGGACTATCGTTCCTTTCTCTACCTTTTCTAGATCGAACTGGTCCTCCTTGTTGTGTCTTCCTCTCTATGGTCAGTCGGGACTCTTCTCTTTTTCCAATTCGTGGTCTAAGGTTGTAGCCGCTTGTGGTGGGCGTCACTGTCTCTTCCCTTCGGCTTTTCTTTCTAAATTTTGTCAGACTATGATTTGTTCTGTAATTAGACGAAAAAGCCCTTTTAGGAACTCTATGTTCTGAACTTTCCTTTTTGGTCCTCCTGACCTAGATTCATTTGATCTTTTATATCCTAACTTTTCATTTTTACTCTTTTTAATCATTCTACCTTTCTCAAACCAAGTACTAGGTATTGATCTGATAAGTGGTCTGCGCTTATTGGTCTTATTTGTGTGTTTCTCACCTTGATTATTTCTAAAACTTAACCCTTTTTCCTCCAATTCACGCTTTACTTCTGACCCTTACTTTTTACCATCTCGCGACTCATTTGATCTCCGTTGTACTCTGTCAAAACCATTTGATTCGTCGCGCAAATTACCGTTATCCGAACTACTAGTTCCTATCTCCGTCTCGTCACATTTCCTATGACGATATATTTGAACCTGATCTACATTAATCGTTAACCTTTTTCCCGCTTTCCATATCACTACGTTGTTATTTTTAACATATAATACTCCATACGGACCTTCAAATTTTGGTTTAAACTTAGGTACTACTTTTCTTGTTGCCGAACTTAAAGGATGTGTTGCTACCAAAACCCAATCATTCATCTTAATTTGCACATCACGCCTACGTCTATTATAATATTCACTCCATTTTTCACGTTTAGTTTCTGTGTTTTGTCTAGCCTTCTCAAACAATCTCTCAACATCTCCTACTGCAAATTCCGTTCCGTCTGATACCATCACTAATTTCTGAAAAGGCGTAATTAACTTTCTACCTAAGAATAATTCCGCAGGGTTTTCCCCGTTGTTTCGTTTACAGCCGTATGAATAGCATAAGCAAACTCATGTAAGAATTGCTCCGATGTGTCATGTTGCTCATTGACATAATTTGCAATCATTTGCACCAGATTGCGATTTACGCGTTCTGTTCTATTTTCTTGAGGTCTATAAACAACAGTCTTCACATGCCTCTTATGCCTAATCTCTCACTTAAATTCTCAAAAATATCTGAAATAAATTGGGGACCGTTATCACTTAATTAATTTTATTGGAGCTCCAAAACGCGATATATAATTATCAAAAAAATCATCTGCTATAACTCGAGCAGAGGCTTTCTTAAGGGGTATGATTTCAGCCCACTTGCTGAAATGATCCATAATTACTAATACATATTGGTTGCGTCTTACTCTTGACACGGGATACGGACCTAACAAATCTAACGTAACTATTGCATTTGGATACTTTGATACAATTGGTATCAACCGACCAGCTAGTAACGCGTTTTTATAATTATTAATTTGGCGCATATGGCATGTAGAGACAAATTTGTTCTTAGGTTCAGTCCTAGGAGAGCCCACACCCTTGGCAACAAACCAAAAAAAGCGCCAAGCCAGAATGAGATGGCGGCAAGTGAATATAGCGGGACAAGGTGGATCGTAATGAAAATATATGTAAACAATACAAAAATTAATCAAACGTATTTAAGATGAAGAAAAAAAAAGCACTTACTTTCTTAGAACAAAATGATTAACGAGAAAATTAATGTCATTGTGGTAAAAGGTTGGAGGACCCTTGTATTACATTTTTACACTAACTTTGTATTACAGAATAGAACTATTAAGAAATTATAACAATTGATATCAAGCACCCCACGCTTTTAAATGCAGTTATTTTATTCTTCCATTTTCCCCACATTCCAATTTCCATAGTTTTTCCTGGCATTTCTAAATACCTTGTGTTCTGTTTTTTTTTAAATCCTGGCACCCATATTTTTCTAATTGGTTTTCTACAAAAAAGTACTTACATTTTTGCTTCATAATGTAATTCCTCTTTTGTCAGGAATAAGCCATTCTTTTAAACTATTTTCATGTTGAGTTCTTATTGCGAGACCATCATCTTAGATTGAAAACTATTGGATACCAAAATCTTATTTGCAGCAATTTCAAAACCATGCCTAAAAGATATTCGGTGTGTAGTGTGTGTACTGATATATATATTGTTCCAATGTGTGGTATTTTAGAACAGTAGTTTTTATACATGTGAACTTCAAAAAAATACATGCCTTCATGTGTAATATTTAGAAAATCATACTTTTTAAACCTGTTATCGTGTTTTTAGATGATGAATGCTTTATTCTTAATTTGCGCATTAATTTCATTTCTATTAGTAAGCAAATAATTCAATATATATTACATTAAAACAATGGAGTTGACTATAGTATCGATTGTATAGTGTTTATAAAAAATAACTTATAGATGAAGGTATGTTGTTTCAAAAATCTCACTTATATTTTTGTTTATTTTTTGAATGTATGATATGTATATATCCAATTTCCAGAATAAATATTTCAAAATATGATTTTGGTTTGTTTTATTTTTCTTGTTTACAGTGAATCATTGAAAAAAAAAAGAGGCATTGAAAATAAAAATGCTGTATATTGGATTATGGTTCTACTGTTTTAGTTGTTTTTACATTCTTCTAAGGACTGAAATTTTTAAGTATTTTAATTTTTGATTATAAAAACATTAACTTAAAAACTATAATACTTGTTTTCTTTGGTGATAGGAGAGTATAAAATCAGTTGATATGAATAAAAAACTAGCTTAATTTGTAATATATATTGCAATGGATTTTTCTATATTTCCATCTAGATGAATGTGTTTCTATTTAAACAAAACAATTCATAAAAAGTACTTACACACCTGGGTCTAATGAGTGTTATTTTAGTCAAAAGGCTTTTTCTTCATTACATAATATGTAAAGAACTATTTCTTTCTTACTTTGTTTTGAAATGTTTACTATATAAAGTCTGTTATTCATCCTAACGTTTCCAAGATATTTCTAATAACTTATTATTGAAAGACTGAATTTAAATAAAAGTTAATTTTCTGCTTGTATAGGATTTTAAAAAGAAACAATATAATTCTTTTAGAAACACACATAAATATAACTTGTAATAAACCAAATTGCTTCTGGAACTAGTTCAAATGCTTACAAATTTGTTTAACTATTTCATCGAATCTATTTTTGTTATTTTCAAAGATTTAAATCTGATGTATAAGTTCGAAGACAAAATTTTTGATCAAATAATAGTTGTATTTTTTTTCTTAAAGTAAAATTTTTGTTGTATTGGCGACAGCATATAAAATTAAGTACATGGTTGCTAATTCAACGCTTACGAGACATGGCGAATTATCTTGAACGTTGGAATTTTTGCGATGATACTAAAGTACCTTTTTGTAACACAATAAATGCAAAAGGAATTTAGATTTTCGAAGTTAAGTGGTAAAAACTTCATAAAATGTAAATTAAATAATATATAAGATGGAAAAAAATGAAATTTACCAACTTAAGTATCGCATATTTAGATCCCTTTAAATTTGATTTGATGTATATTTTTATGTTAAAAATTCGTATTGGATACAACAGTATCGAAAATAAAGAACATACAAACTCATATTTGACCCATAAATACTCATAAATAAGTGCATTACACACTCATCTAGCTGTTATATTCTCAAATTTGATCCAGTAACAGGTTCAAAAATGAGTATGCGATGTTTACAATTTTGAGTACGTAGTCGTTGCCACAGATGAGAATGGGCTTTTCTCAAATTTGAGTATGTTTGCATCGGAGCTATTTTGAGTATGTGACGTATTCAAAAGTGAGTATTTTGTACTCCGTTCTGAATACCGGTTTTTCGCAGTGTACGCACCTCCACATAATCTTGTACTTGCGGCTCAAGTCTAACAAAAATATGATCTACAAAGGCTTTCTCAGAGATCCCCAGTTCTAACTTCTTATTTAACTTAAGCAAATCGTAAACAAAATCTGTCGGCTCCTGGTTCTGTCTTTGCTGAGACGCGTAAAAACGGGTCTCTAAATCTTTCCTATTTTGGATGGTAGGGAATGCTTTCGACAATGCTGTTTTCAGCTGTGCGAAGTCCGTGGCGGTATTTTGCACTAACGTCGATCCGAATATTTGGTACCAATCCAGGACTCTACCCATGAGATGACCTTTTAAATAAGCACACGATAAGTCACTGGGTATTTCAAGTAATTTAATTTGGTTATCTATACCCTCTAAAAATTCGGTGACGTTCTCCGACCCAGAAAAATATACTTCTGGCCAAACATTAAATCCTCTCGCGTTTCTCATCTCGGGGTCATATAGATTAAACCTAATTGGGCGCCATTGTGATGTACCTCCCCTTGGAAGTACATCCCTCGAAGTATCAGCGTGAGCTAGAGGTGTAGGGTTTGCGAAAGAACTCGGATCAAACATTATCTTAATATGACTTTATTAAGATATTCAACTTAAACTTTGAACAAATATAATATTAATAATTAATGAGAGAATCTACGATGACGCAATACGCAACATACAATATAATTGAGACCAATCTCAATAATCGAACCGCCTAATCTTCAAATATACTAATAAGTAATCAATCCTACCTTATATTATTCTGTAATAAACTTGTCTTTATCTACAATGGTATGTAGCTTGACGTTTAACTTCTAATCGATCACCAATATGTTTATCCACGACACGTAGAATTTAAATCTTGAACGACGAACTTCAGTAATCATCAACTGCCACAACGCACGTCAATTGTCTAACATTCATTTACATTGCCATTAAGCTTACTCTAAGATCCTATATTTATCCTATATTATTTGCATCTCTTCACTTCTCGTTTCTTGGATTTGGTTGGAAAAGATTTGCCATTAATTCTGGCCCAAAGAACCCAAATGAATTGTTAAAGAAAAGACGCGTAAGACGTCACATCATTGTCACAGCACACCATTCATGTATTATTGGGCCATCATAATGGCTTAAATATTGAGGGCACCAGAAGAAATTAGCATGGTCACTACCATTTGACACTGGGTGCATCGATCATTGTTCCCTAGCTTAACAGGAACTCTCCTCAAATTTTCCCATTTCCATATTCTAACCAGTTTTACCACAAGTGATGCCTAGGTGAGTTCATCTGAAATTTGATGTATGGATAATTTGCTCTTTTTTGTTCATTCGTCATGCTCATCATAAAATTGTTTTTTCTCAGGAACTATCTCTACTGACACCGCCCTGGCATTCTCTGATGTTACACAGCCTCTAAGACAAGAAAAATTTCCTCTATGATTTCCATGGTAGAAACAATGGAAAGGATATATTCATTTCCTTACATTGTACTCTACATGTACCATTAAGCTGCAAATTTCCCATAATTTGCATTACTCGGTGAGATGCATAATTTTCTAGACAATCTCAGTGTTGCATTTCTAGCATCATATAATAAAATATAAAGCTTTGTAATTTTTCTGAAATTCAGTTTGATTTTAAATGAAGTTAATGCATGAATGAATTATGCATAAATGTCATTGTCTGCAATATCAAAACAATCCATACATAACTGGAATGAAATATTGAATGATGATAGTAAGGGAAGTGACATTCAAAATAATTTATTTGTAACAAATGAATAATTCTAACAAATTTATTTACTTTGAATTAAACATGAGTTACATCAATGCATTGCAGTTTACAGATCCAAAAATTAAAGGTTATAAAGATAAATAAATGAACAGCGTTAAAAATAGAATTAATTATTCATTAATTTTATTTTTAACTATCCCTTTATTTTAGTTACTTAACAGTAAATTCCTCAGCATCATAACTAAATAACAAAGACATCAAATTATTTTTAAATTAACTTTTTGAAAAACAAATGTTTATACATGTTGTGTCTATAAGTATACATAATAAAGCTGTAGCATTCAAAATAATATTTACAAAAAATTAAAATTCACAATTCAATTGAAATGACACGAATTAACAATTGCATTAAATGTTGCATTTTCAAAATTTAGGGATTAAAAAGGCAAAATAAAAAGATAAATAACTCATAGTTAAAAATAAAATTAAGGAATTATTCATTCATTTTAGATATTAAAAGCGAATTCCTTAACATCATTTCTAAATGACAAAAAAAAAAAAAAAAAAAAAATTTTTAGTTAGCTTTTTGAAAATCAATTATATATGCATGTGTATGTAATAAAGGCATAACATTCAAAATAATTTGTTTATAAAAATTCAAAATTCTCACAAATTTATACATATTAAAATAATTTATTGCAATGCATAAAATATTTAAAAACCAAAAATTACAAATTAAATGAATAAAAATAGATACACAAACTCAGTGTTAAAAACAAAATTAAGGCATTAATCACTCATTTTAGTTATTTAAAAATAAATTCCTCAGCACCATAGTTCAAAAACAGGGAAAAAGAACCATTTTTTAAATTAGATTTTTGAAAAATAAACATATAAATGCTTGTATGTAAATGTATATATATATATATATCCTAATATATTTTTTTAACGCGAAAGTTTGTGAGGATGTTTGGTCGTCTTTCACGCAAAAACAACTGAATGGATTTTAATGAAAATTTACAATAATATCGCTTATAAATCAGAATAACACATAGGCTCTAATTTATAAAGATATTGTGTGAAGTGTCCAAAATATAACGATAATTGTCAGGTAAGTAGGAAAAAATTCTGCCATCTGCAAGCTTTTCTGGCGTGCCACGTCAGCATATATCTATCTTTCATGTATGAAGCAAAACGTTCCCCTGTTTTGTCTACGCCAGGCACCAGTGCATGCTCGATTCTAATTTTTTGCTTTGTAATCACTATTTTTTTTTATTTCAAAATAAAACTTACTTTTATCACTTCTGATATTTAAAGTAGATAAGTCTTACACACTACACTACATCATTTGGACAAATTTGCAACTTTGTTTGTGGTTAGTAGTTAATTATAACGCTATAGTTTTAATTAAATAGGCAGGTTTTGCATTTTTTAAGTATAGAAATAATAACTGCCTTACTGTATTTTTTGGAAGTGTAGAAAAAGCACCTACTAAGAATTATGTCGCGAAAGCGTAAGTCTAATCTTTCCCAAAGCTCTAATATAGCTCGAGCTAAGAAAGTTGCTAGATTTAATGAAATGTTTCCACAAGCCAAACTGCGAAGGCTTGAACAGGCGGAGCGTGAGGCAGCTCAGACATCAGAGCAGTCCCAAGCACGGCGTCGACGTCATGTTGAATATCTGGCATCTCAACGGGTTGCTGAGACACCCGAACAGTCCCAAGCTCGGCATCTTCAGCATGCAACTTACATTGCGTCTCAGAGAGATACAGAAACCATTGAAGCAGCTGAATCTCGCAAACGTGCTGTTGCAGAAAGGGACGTCTAATATTCACAAAAAAACACGTGGGGGATATTCGATAAAGCTGCATTTGAGTATGACGAAACTCTTGATTACGAAAGCCACAAGCTTATAAAAATAGAAGCGATGAATAAAGAATGCAGATTTTGAGGTGCTCTTAAATGGAAAGAGGAATCTGCAGGCATGTGTTGTCCAGGGAGGAGTTCTTTTTTCAATAGACGAGCCAGTTGTACCTCTTAAAGAACTTTTCTCTTATGAAACAGATGAGTCTTGCCGTTTTCTAAAAAACACACATGAACTATCCAGTGGAGTTCCTAAACTCTTTGGGTTTATCTGGGCTGCCATCACATAAGTTGGAATTGAAGGTAGGTGTACCCGTCTTGTTAATGCTCAGCTTGGATGCGCCAAGATTATGCAACGGTACTCGGTTGTGAATCACCGAACTAGGAAGGCATATTGTGAAGGCCACAATCTTAACTGGAGAAGCCAAGGGAGACAATGTTCATTTACCACGCATCCCAATCATACCCAATAACTTACCGTTTAATTTTAAACACCAGCAGTTCCCATTAAAAGTCGCATTTTCAATGACTATCAACAAATCACAAGGCCAAACCTTAAAGGTAGCAGGCATACATTTGGGCACGCCATGTTTTTTCCACGGCCAGCTCTACGTGGCTTGCTCATGCGTTTCTAAATTGCAAAATCTGCATGTTTATGCTGAACGAAACAAATCATTTAACATAGTTTATAGGAGTATATTGCAATAGCTACACCTATAACTTTTGCATTACCATCAATCATTATATACATCCGTACATCTATCAACACAAAATATAGGATTTATAATACCTATCAGTGAGATTATCAAAAATACTTAGTTTCAGTTTACATACATTACACAATATGGAACAAGGGTCTCTCAAAGTAACTCTGTCTGTCCGTTAAGCCTTCATGACTAAACCGTAGAACCAATTTTGGTATAAATATAGAGGACCTTGGAGAAGAAAATAAAAGCTACTTGAAGGACTAATCTTGCGCAGACAAAGTCATGAGCACCAGTTATATAATATATATACATATCTATGTTAATAAGCTGTATTCTAATAAACTTAATTTTGTTAAATATATGGGTTTTTTTTAGTATTCTTTAACATGAAATTCTTTTAGCATGAAAAAAAAATTCATACCCTCTCAGTTTTGTGTTAAACGATTTTCACTGCATGTAAATTTTCTATAAACTATTTTATAGATCAGAACTTTAAGATTTCTTAATGCTATTTGTTTATCTAAAAAGTAAAAATGGATGTTTGCATATATGTATGACCTCGCCCAACGGGTATAATGGTTAGCGAAGCTGACCGTGATGCCGTAGGGATTGAGTTTGAATCCCGTAGAAGACATTGATGTTTGTAAATGTATAGTGACTTTGCAGCATGGGGGTACTCTAAATAGCCGTCGAGCCGCAAGTCCTTTCGTGTGGTTGGTAGATGGGGAAAAGAGGTGGGATGCCCTGGCCAACACCAGGGTTTTCTCCCTCTGAATTGGGATGAACTGAGCAAAAACGTACTGTCACCTGCATGGTGCTCAAGGCTAAGGCTAACGACAGGCGTAAATTTTAGCCCTTTGCCGCGATGAATTTCGCAGGCCTCGACCTGACTCTGTCAGGCAGGTGGCATTAGTCACAACACAACATGACCTCGCTTCACTCCAACACTGTTCAATCGATCACTATGAAAATTGGCATGTATATGTATTTTTTTATGGAGAAGAGTTTTGTTCTATCTTCTTCATTGCAGTTCCCCACCAGGTGGTGCTACAGCATATCCACTTCTACACAGTTCAATGAATTGCCAAGTTGCCTCTATCGCCAACATTTCGCTGTTTCCATTGAATTGCCGTTATAATTTAAGGAACGGCGTAGCTTGCGAATATCTCAATTTTAACAGAAAGTAATAATAATGTATTACACTTCTAGATATAAATTACTTACACTACTTTAAGCATTCATTACACAAAATTTGTAACAATGTTTTGCTGGGCAGAGATCAGCTTAGGAAGGTGTTTTCAAAAATCAACCCACAAGAGTTAACCTTCCAAGCGGTTAGCACGGAAAATTCCGCCATTGCAAAGATGCTTCGAAAATGCACTGCACGGGTTTTTTTGCCTTCAAGTAACATTTTCAAAAGCGGTTGAGCCGTACTTTTCTGAAATCCTTTCCCCCTTTTAAAGGTTTAACATCTTGAAAGATAATTGGGGACGGTGGAAGCAACACAGCAGGACACTGATAGGAAGTTTTATGGCTCGCAGGGAACACTGTGTTTTGACCCTGGAGCAATCGTAAAAATCGGGGGAAATTTCTTTAGACCCCAGGAAGTGTTTATTAGCTTGTATTTTAAAAGTTTTGAAAAGTACCAACGCATAAGTAAAATATGTTACAATTCCCTTTTGGTTTCATATTAGTTTGAAACTGTAACAAGTTGGGGCGTGTCAGGGCAATCTGCTATTTTATATAGTTAGACAAATTATCTTTTTTTAAGTATATTCCTTCGCTTCATTTTTCTTATCTTAATCAATGCTTTCAGTTTTTGAAACATGATTATTTCATTATAAGATGCCAAAAAAATTAATAAAACATTAAAAAATTTGAAACCTTTTCAACTTTCCAACCACTAAAAATGAATAAATTTAAACTTCATCAAATAATTTGAAACATTTTCTTACACTTTGATAAAAATAATAACGAAAAAAAACTGATTAAGATCTATTAGTTTTTTTTTTTAGATTTCAAAGCCCAAGTGTTCAGGGAAGTTTACGTACAGTGCCTGGTTATATATTGTTAAAATACACCGAATTATATTTGAATTTTAAGTGCTTGAACTTTAGTTTACATCAAAGACAGCATGAATAAAGATTTTCCAACATTTTTTTATAACTTGAATGTTTGAATAAATGGTAATCAAAAATATACGGAAACATTTACAGTAGACATTTATGCGTATAAATAAACATAAAAATCAATTTTATATTCGAGCTATTCAAAAACATTCGAATTATTATTCAAAAATATCTATTTATGCAAAATACCTCAACATTTATCTTTTTTTAAAGGCTAACAGAATAAGTAATTAAAATCTGGATATGTTTCGAAATCTCGACCGTATAAAGCTAGAAATTTTATGTTAGAAATTCCATTTGAAATTTCGAAAAAAAAATGTATAGCGCAGTTAAAAATTATTTACCATAAGTTCTAGCAATTATTTGAGTATAATATAAATTTCAAATTTTATTATATAGCTTTAGTATTTTTTAATATATTTCGAAAATTTCATACAATTCAGTTGAAAACTGCATGCTAAGAGCAAAAAATATACTAAAAAAATTGATGAATATACAATAAAGTTTTACATAGAAGCAAAAGCGTAGGAATGAAAAATTTTGAGTATATCTGAAGTAGTTTTCGAAATATTTATTTTAAAGTTCAGAAAATTTGTGTGCGTTATTTTATATTTAATATTAATTAAATGATTAAAATAATATGTTAATAATAGTCATGTAATCGTTTGATGACACATTCATATACTAATAAAAATTTAAATGGTCATTGATGCGAATGTGAAGAGAATTTTATGTAATTTTAAATTCAGACATTAAGATATTGATGTAGAAAATATAAAATGACCATCTAAAATACATGAAAATTGCAGTCTGCTATAAAATGATCTTGACAAACAAAATACGGCATTTTCACTAACTATGGCAGAGTCGGCTTACTCAGGGGCGATCTGGAAAAACAGAGAGAGAACCGCGGTTTTGATGGAAGCCGCTCTAGCTTTTAAATTTCCCTGGATAAATTATATATATATAAATTAAAAATGCAAAAATAAATCTTGTAATGTTCCACACATTTTTATAACAACGAATTGTGGAATTGTCTTCCAATACATTGTTGTTTTTGACAATATGTAAGGTAACCAACCCTACTATAGATAGATTTGTACTACTTTTTCGTAACCGTATTCCTTTTAAAATTAATTCGTGCAGCCGAAATACACTTTTTGCACCCTTAAAAATTTATGTAAACTATAACGGTTAGTTTTAATTTATGCAACTTGTGAAATGTTCATAATTAACCATTTCCGTCTAAATAGTTTACATGAAAAAAAAGTTTGGACTCCCTCATTCATTAGGGAATTATATAAGATTCTAACATTAAGTTTTATTTTTCACAGAATAGGGTCGAGTGGAAGTGTATCGTGCTTCCACACCACAGGTCTGGGGTTCTATTAACGGGCTGCGCAAGGTCGACTCTGCCTTTCATCTCCGCTACATTGGGTCGATAAATGAGTACCAAGCTTGCTTCGGGTCTTAAACACTGAAGGTCTCTCTTCAGACAGACCACCAAATCGGGACATCTGTTCATGCACCTCAGCGTCCAATGGTCACGTGTATTATGATGGGCACAGTAGTTCCTGGCCCTCATGGATTGTTGTGCTTCTGAGTTTGAGTCTTAAGTTTGAGGATTACCTCCCTTTGGGGATACCCCTTAGATAAACATGTATTTCCACTAATTTGCAATTAAACATTTTTCTTTCAATTACGTTTATTTCAGAAGGAAGTTTGATTTTTCAAATGTATTTGCTTAATAACATGTATATTTGTGTATTATATTAAAATTTTGATCAATCCAATTTTTTGCTCCTCTAAAAGCTTTTAGAACTGATCTTACAAACTATATACGTTTTATAGTAGTATATTTAAAAATGATAAAGACATTTTTACGACTGTGTGAGCTTTTATGCCTCGTTTATAAATATACAAAATTGCATACAGCTACAGTTTTTAAAATGTACTGAAATAAGTGGAGGAATAGGATATTTACATATTATGAATATTTTTGACTGCAGTAAGATATATTTATATATATATTTCAGTTTCTTTACAATTTGAATAAAAGTTGTAAGCCATTTTGCGAATAGTTTGATATTGAATATAAACTCATAGGCTGTTTAATATTGTAAAGTGTTTTATTTTGATACCAGCACACATGAAAATAAGGCTCATTTGCAGTTATATGATCAGCTTTAGTGGTATTTAAATTTTCAAAAGTAGTCTACACGTACGAAAACATTCTTTCAAAACCACACACCACATCTCATACTATGTCTTCCATACAGCAGGAAATATTTGTGTATACTCAAAAAATTTAATACAGGATACATTTCCAACTGTTAAAATTGTTTTTAAAATTTGGTATGGATACATTGTGGAACTGTCGGTTAACTTCACTGAACAAAATTGTTTTAAGTGTACTGTTTTGAAAGACAAAACTAATTAGGGAGAACTTTTCTCACAATAGAATTTGTAATGACTGAATTGTGTGAAAATGTAGTTATCGATGTGTGACATTTTTCCTTGTAATAAAAGAAACAGAAAGATAAGAAATTAAACTTGAGTAGAAAATGGTTAGAAGTACTGTCATGCACATTTGAAGAAGTATATCCCCCATTAAAATTAAAATATATTGACTGAATGTGTGTTATGTCCATCACAAATGCCGATGTAGAAAATAAATTTTTATTTAATACAAGAAGTTCGAAAAGGAGAACACTAGGAATGAAAATTTAGATTTTTTCCGAAAAATATTCAGTTAACATAAAAATATCATTTATATGATTTCAATTAAAATAAATTAAAAGTATTGAAATCCTTTTAAATTAAAAATATAATTGAATAGAGAAAGATCGGTTTTATTTCATAAATATAATCATTGTATGTATATCACTGTATACACCATTTATTGTCTTATTGTTTAAAAAAAGTTATAGGGACTTTGCTCTTTTTACCTAATTACGTTTTAAAAAAACAGGAAAGTGAGCGCGTTTTCTTACACTTATATTCGAAAATGAATACAGGATACTTTTTCTGGTTCAAATCGCAAGAACAATATATATATATATTTTAATTTTTAAAAAATGACAGAAAAATAAATTTTGTGTTTGAAGAAAATATAATTATTTTTCATCTTCTAACACATTATTTATTTCATTTTTTCCTTTTTTTTACCCTTCATTTTGTTTTAATTTTACTGTGACTGAACATATAGGGGAAACGACTGACATACAAGATTGCCCAAGGCAACTTAACAGCTAGCTGTAAATGAATGATCTCTTTGTTCTTACTTGACAAACGGACCGAACTATGTCATAAAATAGTCCCCGTTCGACCTCCCAAGTTTTAAAAGGGGGAAAGGAAAGAAGACTGTTGCATTTTTAAAGCGAACGGGAAAATAACACTAAACGCTTTCGGAACAACTTTTCAGGAGGAAGCTAACCACCTAGAGGGTTAAGGTTCATTATAAATAAAAAAAAATCATTATTATCAGCTATTAGATCTACAGACTTAAAATTGAACAACAAGTTTTTTTTGTTTAATATGCTTTCACATAAAATTAACTCATTAAGAACTCTTTTATCCTTCAATCTGTATTGTTTAATTTTTCAATTCACCTGTGCGAAGAACGGGTATACCAACTAGTCAAACAATATATTCCAACAAATAAATGCAGTCTGAGTTAATGTGATTTAACATCAATGCATAAAATATTACTGATCCAAAATGTAAAAGTTAAAAGGGTAAATAAAAAAGATAAGAGAGCAAAGATTTAAGTAAAAAATTATTATTGTACGCATGATTTTATTTTTTTAGAAATGGAATTCATTACAATCATAGAAAAATAGTGGCAAAGTTTTCATCTTTAAAACTCATAATTTATTTGTAAAAAATCCAAATTCTAACAAATTTATGTATTTTTAACTAAACATGATTTACTCCAATGGATTAAAATTTCCACCAAAAAATTATAAATGTAATAAGGAGGTAAAAAAATGGGTTAAAAATAAAAATCATGGTGTTATTCATTTAAGTTTTTTAAGTTAACTTTTTGAAAAATGAACATATATGAAGGCTGTAAGTGTGTAAGAATAATGAAGATGTGACATTTAAAATTATTTGTTCAAGGAAAAAAACGTTTAATAAATGTATGCATTTTGAGGAAAGAGCATGATGTACACAAACATATAATTTTGGTTTTGTAAAATATTACACATCCAAAATTTAAAGGAATAAATAAAAGGATTAGATAATTAAATATTGCAATTATTATTGTTCAATTTTAGTTTTTTAAAAATGAATTTATGAAAATCATAGCAAAAAACTATTGAAGTTCACACTTTTAAAAAACAAATATGTAAGGATAGTTTGTACGTGTGTAACACAATTATATGTTATCCAAAAAAATTGAAAAATTAAAATACCAACAGTTGTGCAGTTTGAATTAATGATTTATTTCAATGCATAAAATGTTACAAATATGAAATTTAAAGATAAGGGTAAATAAAAAGGATAAACAGAAATAAAGAATAAAAATGAAAGCATTATTATTTTTAGATGTTATTTGTTGAAAAGGGAATTTGCCAAAATACATTTAAAAAGTTTTTTTTTTTCATTATTTTGCTAAGTTATTTTTTTAAAAGCAAACTCTTATATACAGGTTGAGTGTGTGTTCAAAACAATTTGTTCATAAGCAGTTAAAATTGCAGCAAAGTTATGCATTTTGAATAAACATGATTTACACAAATGCATAAAATATTATTGATTCATAATTCCCAGATTTTAAGGATAAATGAAAAATAAAAATGAAACTTTTTGTTAAGTGTAAATTTCTCAAAATCATTGCAAAATAATAATTAAAAAAAATTATTTTTGATGTTAGCTTTTTGAAAAACATATGCAGGTGGGTATGCATGTAGGTATAATAAATATATGACATTCAAAATAATTTGTTTGTAAAAATTTCAAATTCTAACAAATTAATGTACTTTGAACAAAGCATGATTTATGTGAATTAACTTTAAGAGATGTAATAGTTGAAGAATTAGAAGGAACAATTATAAAGAAAATGAATGTGCGTGAACAAACTGTAAAAAAACCCCCCTTGGAACTAATGTTTCATTTTTATTTCCATATATTATTCTTCCTTTTTCTAACATATGAAGTGAAAAATAAAATATGAACACAAGTATGTTTTAAATATAATTATGGTTGAATCTGTGGAATATAAAATGCTAAAAAATAAGTTTTTGTCCCTATCATGGTTCCCAATATTCTAATGCAAAATGAAAGTACATTTAAATCAAACATTAAAAAGTAAATTATAATGAAACAAATTAATTCATAAATATAACCATACAATTTCTATCATATAATATAAAATTTAATCAATGACATCTTTTATCAAAAGAGATTTAAGTTAAAAACATTTAATATAATAATAATGAAAAACAGATTTTATAAGTGAGGATTTTTAATACAGCATGATTGTATAAATTTTTTTTTTATAATAGCTGCTTACTTGAATGCACATTGAGAAAGTTTGAAAATGAGCTTTTTTAAACAAAAGGTTAAAACAATTTAAATGGGAGGAATTAAAGCAGAATGCATCGTTTTTATAAGGATTAAAAAAAAATATGAATTAGAATTTTCTAAAAATGAAATAAATGCAACAGATTTCATTACTATGAAAAAACCAAGACATGTATGAAAAATTTTATTCATACTGAAAGCAAATAGAATACATTATCAATATAAGTTATGTTAAAAATGAACTAATTCGTGTAAGGCAAAAAGTATAGTATTGTACCTTACGTTTTATGCATAAGGCTAAGATTTTTGAGATGGAAAACTTGCAGTGTGTCATTCCATCATTTTGCCATTTGGTGATCAAAGCTTCAAAAAAATTTTTCTTGCTAAAATTAAATAAATGTTATTTAATAAATTTGTGAACTGAATTATTTTTTTTTAAAAAAGGGAAATGAAACAATAAATAACAATCAGGGTATGATAAAGATGGTTCAATTCATTTTATTTTGATTCTTCAGATGGTTTAAAATATCAGGTATAATTGTTATACCACAGTAATTAATCTCCTAAATTTGAGTAAAGCCACAATTCTACAAAGGGAATATATGTATACAAACATTATAAAAATTCCTTTACTTAATATTCCATTAAAAATGAATATGCATTTCAGAAACATATTGCAAACAAAATTTACTAGAGCAGTGACAAAACATATTGAAAGCAATAACACACATTCAAAAAGTCAAAAATCGAGTAAATATGTGACAAAACTATAAAAATTATTAGAAATTTCAAACTGTAACAAACCTGTCTTTGTAATAATAACTCTTCAAAATTAAAAAAAAAACATTTAAGTATAATCATTGATTAATTGTTCATTAATAACACTCAGAAATAATATAAGGACTATTAGAAATAATACAAGGCATTAGAGATCAAGCCAAAGCAAAGTATCGAGAATAAAAGGGGGAAAAAACATACCTAGAATTTTACTCCAAAAGAGATTTCCTATGCACAGAAAACACTCTTGTAACAATTTACATCTGACACTGAACCGGTGATCAGAGTGATTGATTGAATATTAACGTCGCACTGTTCAGCTACACGAGGGCTTTTGGCGACGGACCACGTAATTTTGAACCATGGTCAAGTGACGTGGACGACACCTGAGCTGGCACCCCCTCTCCTAACTACCACACCATACCAACGGGAGGACGTTTCAGCTCTCGACAGATTTAACGTGCATCGCTGCCCTACACGGCGGGTCTTTAGTGGTACTGGGCTCAAACCCGTGACAAAGCAAGCCACGGTCCGATACCTATACCACTCGGCTACCGCGGCCACGAACCGGTGATCAGAGAACTTACAAAAATTTGTTCTGAAGAAAAGCAATGGCAAAAAAGACAAATGTAAAATGTTTTCTCATAACATGCATATTTAAATACTAAACATTGTTTTGAAATTTCAGACCATTATCTAAAGAAATTAAAAGAAGGTATCCTATAGACCATGGTATAAAATATGAAAAAAACCTGTTGTATTTAGAGACTTTCATACCATGCAAATGTGAGGACTTTGAGCTCAAATGCGGTCGCATGAAATTTCCACAATTAGTATTTAAAGAAAAATATGCCTATTACTGAAGCTATACATTTAAAATTAATATTCCAATATATCCAGCTATTTATATTGTTTCATAATGTTAGTTAGATGTTGGAGAACAGCTCAGTATTTTATTCCATTATAAATCTTACGATTAAAATTAATTCTTTGTATATGAGTTAACTAAATGATATTAAAATACAGGGGATTCAGCAAATTTTAAATTAAATATTTAAAGGTAATAAATAAAAGTTTACAGATACAGAAGTTTATCAAAAATAAAGTATACATGTTTAAAATTTTGAACCAATAAAGTTGCTTATTTATTTATTTGGAAAAGTTAAATGTATATATTCGACTCTGAACAGTTTTTTTTAAAGATTTATAAGCATATAATTATAGTTCATTTGCATTCATATTCAATTGTACAGTATATAACAACATTGTTAAGCTGCATCACAGCATTTGTAGCAAGAGGGAAAATATGACCTTTAATTAAAGAGTCTTAATTCACTTCAAGGAAAAAAAAAAACATCATTCAAAAGAAAATTAACAATAAACTTTTTCCAGAAGGAAACAACTTAAAAATTGAAATAATATACCTTACAGGAAGTAAAGCAATCTAAATGTTACACATCAAACTATACCACAATTAAAAAGAAAAATTCAGCTTAAATAATACACAGCGAAAGAAAAGTTTTAAAAAAAAAAGAAAAGTAAGAAGAAACATATTTTATCATATTACAACTTAAAGCAACCTTACAAGAAAAGAAATAGAAAAGCAAGTAAAAGTTTCCTGGTTTTCTCTTATAAATATACAAGTAGAGAAATGACACAACAGCAAAGGCAATGAGAGAAGAAATTCAGGTATTAATGAACATGATTATAAGATATAAAGCAGTTTCTAAACATCCTAACCCCATATTAAAAAGTGGATGGAATCTTATCACTTTTTTTACTTTTAAGACCTAGCGATCTTTTTTATTCAGAAAAATAAGAATGCATACTACCTAATATTGTTTATAACTTAGCAACATTTTTCATTAGAAAATACTGTAGCAGAAGAAATGTCTTAATAGAGTGAGTTTGTCACTCAGAATTAGAGCCAATAAATAATTAGAATGTTGTGAATCATTTTTTTTCTTGCAAAAACAATACTATCTACCAAAAAGTACTTAGTTATTATAAAGGAACAATTCAGTTGAGTCAGTCTGAAAAAATAGCAATTACCTTTTCATTCAATTGATTTAAATTACAATACTTAACAGTTTTGATTATTAACAAATAGGCATGCATTTAAAAATAATAATGTTTCATCTGAGAAAATACTTTAATAGCTTATTCAGAACTATAAATCAAGAATATGCAGGCTTGAATGAAAATCAATGATTTATAGAGGATTTATTATACCCTGCATATTAAACCTTGAAGAGCAATTCTTAAAATATTTGCACTAATTAAAAATGCAAACATTTGACAGTTAATTACGGCTAAAAACTACCAGGTTCATGGTTTCATATCAGATAATCTTGGCAAATGTGGTAGGAAAATATGTATATTTTTAAAACCCAAATATTAAAAAAAAAAAAAAAAAAAATGGACGGACAAGTCAGATAATTTTATACATATTCATAGCAAAAATATTATCTTAAGTAATTTAACAGTTTATTTAGCTAATTAATTAAACATTACTTAATGTATTAGAACGATTTTTTTAAAAGACTAAATATTATAGATAATGAGAGGATTAATAGCACTATAAAATTGCTCCTTTAATTCTGTAATGTAGTCAATATAGAATTACTTTTAAATTTCTTTTTAATTCTATTCATTTCATTTAGTGAGGGGTTGGCAACTCAGTACTCCAGTGAGATTTTTAAGTGAAACCCCTTAATATATTCCACCTATATTGAGCTCAATAACTATATTGCTGGTATATAAGATAAAGTAATCATGCAAGTGTTGTATTAACAAACAGCAATAAGGCACACTTCTAATTTATGTAACTATTTAAATAAATTTAATTCTAATCAAGGTAGCAATGGAATTAAAATATCTTTTAGAGATTTTTAATCATAAATAAAAAATACACAAGAAAAATATAAGCATTGAACGATAAATTCATTTTTTTTAACTAAGCAGTGATTAATTTTAAAAATTTGTATTTAAACAATTAAATAACTATTTTGATATAATTATACATGGCATAACATCCAAAGCCAACACTAAATGAAAGCAAATATTCTTTCATTGATTCACTCTTCTTTCCATAAATTTCTTAAAATAAAAATGTCTAAAAAAAAAGCCTGAAATTTTAAAATTTATTAAAGTTAAAAAAGAACTATTTTAAGAGCGAGGTCAATACACACATTTGAAGGCTTAATTCAACAAAAAACATAAATACAAAGAATATTTCTTTATGTAAGAAGCTGGTATTTTTCAAAATACACTTCAAAATGCAATTATAAAAGTATTCAATTTTATTTTTATTTTCAGTAACTCTACTAGATTACTAACAAGGGGAAGGCACGACTAACTAAATTCATTTGGGATCGAGACTTGGTGTAATAGTAGTACTCCTTTAGGGTGTTCAACCCTCAATGTAATTCTGCCGAATGGCCTGTCAATTAGGAGAAATTAGCTTTCGAAATTCATGCTTAGCTTCTATGCAATTAAATTTTAATTTTCCACAACGAGTTCGTAGTTTGATTGGTAAATTGTTTGCTTACTATGTGCAAGGTCACTGTTTGATTCCACTTGGTCAATTTTTTTTCTTTAATTCATTTAATTATTCTTTTAAATTAAATAAATTTATTTATGAAAAGTTTATTACATATTAAATGATATTTTATGTAATTATTTTGTATTTTATAAAGTAAAAAAAAGTTAAAAATATATAACTTTAATTTATTAGTAAAATTATTTTTAATTAAAATTTTTTTAAAATTAGTAGATTAAGTATTATTTATTATAATGAATTAATTACTTTTTATTATAATTTATTAATTATTACTAAGCATTAGTATTAATATGAAATATTATTAATTTATTATTAAAATTATGATTAATTATTGAAATTATGAATAATTTATTATAAAAATTATTTAAATAAATTTATTAAAGTTATTTAAATACACTTTTTGAAATTAAATGAATTTATTTGAAAAGGACTTACTAAATATTTTATAAAAATATAAAATAATTAAAATTAATAATATATAAAAAAGACATTTTTTATTAGATTAATTAATTTAATAATAGTAATATATTTTACAAATTATTATTATATATATATATACATACATACATATATATATTACTTATAGTATATTGTATTTCACATTATAAAACTATTTATAACTAATTTTTATGTAAAATATGATTTAATATTTATTATATATTAATATAATTACAGTAATTTTTTTTACTTTATAAAATACAAAATAATTACTTAAAATATCATTTAATGTTTAATAAACCTTTCATACATAATTTATTTAATTAAAAAAAATAATTAAATGAATTAAAGAAAAAAAATTGACTGAGTGGAATTGGACCCTGACCTCGTGCATAGTAAGCAGACGATTTACAATCAAGCTATGAACTCGTTGCAGAAAATTAAAATTTAATTGTATAGAAGCTAAGCATGAATTTCGAAGGCTTATTCCTCCTAATTGACTGGCCATTCGGCAGAATTACATTGAGGGGTGAACACCCTAAAGAAGTACTACTATTACACCAAGTCTCGATCCCAAATGAATTTCCTTATATATATATATATAGTCGTGCCCTCTCCTTGTAAGATCAAGTTCAGAGTTTAGCATCAAAAAGTGCTTTTTTAACTTAAAGAAAATACAGATTCAAAATTTAGGAATCTGAAGCTGTACAAAACTGTTCTTTTGAATGTGAGCACTAAGCAAAGTTTTTTATAATATAATAATGACCTTCATAGGGTTATCAATTGTCAGGCCTTTTAATTTTTGTTCATCCAAATATAACATTGTCATTCTTTTTGCAAAATATCTAACATTTAAAAATTGGAATTTCTTGCAATTATATAGATTAGTTTAACCATCATAGTACCTACATGCAGTGTGATAAAAATTTCTTACAAGTAATGCAATTTATGTTGCAATTACCAAATTTGATTTGCAGTATAAAAAAACTTTTGTACTTTTTTTTTAATAGTCTTTTTCTTTGATTTTCTATACAAACTGAAAGTCATTAATGAATGAATTTAATGCAGGATACTTGACTGGTATAAAAATTGTTTGACAATTATTTTTTTCATACAAAGAATTTAAATCTAATTTTTTTATCCAGATAATTTTAGGAGGTCATTTTAGCTTTCCCTTGGACTGTTGCCATTAAAAAATTGTTGAATGTATGATTCCCATAGCATATAGCAAGTTTTCTAAATAAAGGTCATGCTATTTCACTTTGTTATTTTTTAGGAGTATGTAATTTCCGGAACAAAATTATTCAGTAAAACCTCAAAAAACATTACTAAATTATATCTCTCAAAAATGTTAATGTTTTCTTTTTAAATTAAAAACACTGCAAATGTAAATAAATATAGTTAGAAAGCATCAAAATTCCATCTAAAAATAGTTGGGATAATTTCCCGTCTAATACTGAATACAAATCCATTGTTTGGTCCAGTGGTTTACAAGTTCTTACATTTCTGTTTCAGAAAATTCTTTCTTTTTTTAAAAGAACATAAAATTTTCAAATTAGATTTCTTTTATAACAATACACATTTAAAGAATTTAGTGCAATAATCTCTATTTAATTTTAGATGTTCTTCAGAGTATGCAATATGCATTACATACTCTGTAAGTACAATCAAAGAGATTCCCCTTTATACTTAATTGACAAGTTTAACACACCACACTATACATATGCATAAATAAATTAAAAAGTACCAAACTAAACCTTTTTAAAAAATGTTTTAAATATTAAAGAAATATTGTTTAAAATACATCTTATTAATCAAGAGAAAAATGCTTTGTATTACTAATTAAAAAAAATCCCACACAAAATATAAAGCCTATACCATTTCCATTACTTAATAGAAATAAAAACAATGCATTAGAATACATGCATATAAAAAGTACATAATTTGTTAGATGTATGCTTTTTAGTCATAAATTAAATGATCATACAGGATTTTAATTTATGATATAAATGCTAAGTAAGTGACATTTTTTGTACACAGCTAAGTCAGACAGGAAATAATAAGTTTACTCTCAGTAAGAGAGAAAAAACATCAAGATAAAAAAATTGTTTTAATTTCCCAAAAATTTATGTGTTCAAATTTTTCTTTCTTTCTGGATTAGCATTTCTTAATTGAACTGTGTAGTGTGGACATATTCTTAAATATACACATGAGAATAACTAAACTATACATGGATTTATCATACATTTGAATTTATATGCTACATACTTAAGTATCATTTTATTGATCAGTTTTTTGGTACTTAATACTATTGTAACAATGCCAACGATCAAGATAACTTGTCAAGTTGGTAACCTTGATTTCGTCTGTGTTGTATGTGCTGAATTGGCAACCATGTGCTTTGTTTCATATAATGTTACGAATGCAATTGCAATAATACAGAAGTCCCGATTTTTCCTATCTCAAGTGTATGCTTGGATTTTGATGAAACATAACAAATTAGTGGAATTTTTTTGCTGATGAGAGAAAGTGTGCTGAATTTTCTTTAGAAATATAAATATCAAATAGAGTACACAAATATTTATATTCCACAGACTTATGCTTTCTAAATATATATATATATAGTTCTAGAAATTTGAATTTTCTTAAACAAACTTTAATACTTTATAAAATTCTAACCATTTAGGTTAGAACAGTTAAGACTGATAAACAGTTTTTGCCAATTCAAAAAGTTTCAAACTTTTCATTAGGATACAAACAACATTTTCTTTAATGTCATTACATGCACATAAATACTAATTTCATAAAATAGTGTTTTGTATCTTACCTGTAATTTTAGTAAAGTAATAATTAACATTCAAATCAAATGTACTATTGTATTCATTAACACTAGAACCGCGGATGGGGGCATTTTGACCCCAAAGCGCAATTTTGTTTCCGATTTTCTCAAAAAGTTACAAATGGGATTGAAAAAAATTTCTTGACTTTTCCTATTTTTATACCAATAACCTGTGAAAATATGATACAATAAATACTTATCATTTTTTTGTTTTTAATACTTATACCTAAAACCGCGGAATGGGTCATTTCAACCCCATTATAATCGCAAGTACTAAATTTGCAATTCAATGATTCCTGGAATGGGAAAAACTTTTTCAGTCCTCTAAGACAATGTATCTAATTTTCCTGCACAATGTACTAGCATAAAAACCACTTCTGAAAAGAAAAGACAATGTGTAAATAAACGTAAAAAGTTATCAGATTCAAATCTAGATGAAATGAACTCTGGAACTTTTGTTAAAAATAATTTAACTGGTTGGTAAAGTATCACCTTTGGAAGTTGTATGAATGGAAGAATTGCTGAACATAACGTTTTCAAAGAAAAAAAGTGGCCCAACCAGTTATGCAAAGCGAAATATTGAAAATGGCTGTGCAATTAGTTCAGAGATGCTACTTATAGATGAGCATATGCTTTGTCATAGCAAAAACTGTACGGAGGAAGAAGCTCACCGGCAACTGGAAAAAAATGAATGGTCAACAACTTTAGATGAACTAGATGCTTTTATATCAATTTTGTATACTTGAGGTATATACGGTGCAAATAATCTGGAGCTTGATAGTCTGGGGTCCACCTTTTTTCCACAATACTACGGTGAGAGATAGATTCAGGGAACTTATGATATTTCTGTGATTCGACAAAAAAACTATGCAATCTAAATACCTTCAAACAGATAAATTGTGTTTCATTTCTGAAGTTTGGAAGAAATTTATTGAGAATTCGATAATTTGCTCTAAACCTGGATAATATTGATGAACAACCGTTTCTGTCTAAAGCTAGATGTCCTTTCACACAATATATGACAAGAAAACCAGAAAAATTTGATATCAAGTTCTGGCTTGCCGCTGATAGTAAATATGTGCTCAATGGTTTTCCATATTTGTGTAAAGATGAGGAATGGCCTGTAAACTTATCTCTTTCAGAAAACGTTGTTTTGCGTTTAATAGAACCTTCCGAAAATAAAGCAAGAAATATTACAGATAATTTTTTAACTAAACTAAATCTGTTCCAAATGTTAAAAATGAAGAGCACTAGTTTACTGGGACAATGAAAGGAAAGTGGGAAAAGAAGTACCTGAACAATAATTATTCAAAAAAGTTTCCAGAAACAATATCATTTTATAACTCAACAAAGTTTGGTGTCAACATTACCGACCTAATGGCAGCGAAATATTCTGTGAAGACAGGATCAAGGAGGTGGCCAGTTGATGTATTCTACAATATTCTTGATCTTATACAAAGAAGTTACTGATAAAAAACATTGAGAGAATATCTTCAACAGCTCATTAAAGTGTTACGTAGTGCGTATATTCACAAAAGAAAAAAAACACACACACAAATTGGATACACAAACAAAAGCGGATACTACTGAAGAATATGCACAGATGCGAAAAAAGGTTCATTGCAAAGATTTCCAACATAGAAACAAAACTGTAGATACTTGTTCTGACTGTAAAATAACGATAAGTGGAAAGTGTACAGAATGTATAAAAAGAAGTTGCCCAAAATGTGCATGAACTGTGTAGGAAATCCCAACTGGTAAGAAACGAAATATTTCTATTCAAGTTGTCTGTATATTTTATTAACTGTATACCATATTCCATATAGTAATATCTTATTATTTTTATCAATTATTATAACAACGCAGGTTTTAATTTATTGGGTTCAATTTGACCCCACCCGCGGTTTTAGGTATACTGAAACTGCCGTGATCTAGTGTTAAACAAAAGTAGCTACATTAAAAAAAAATGATGTGAAACAAGTATTTTGGATGTAGTTTTTTCTGAAAAGAAAAATTAAAATAAAGTTTCCTTTTAAAAGATGCACTTGAATTTTCAGAGTGGAACAAAGAGGTATAGATGAACTCATGACACTATATTCTGAATAATAAAAATACATTTCCATAAAGTATATGGTCTTTCAAAATTTCCTTATCATTCAATGTTCAGTTTCATACGACTGAAAAAATGCATCAGATGGAAATTTATATAATTAATTCTTTAAAATGTCATTTTCTTTTACTGTTATATTTTATTAACTTGTTTAATTTACAATATTAGTGCTGTTTTAAGCAAAAATGTTTATTAAAAGACATATAAACTACAGGGTTTATTCGAGATGGATTCTGCAGAATACTCTGCCCAGCTTGTCTTTTAACCCCTTAACAGTCACATAATTTTGAAAAAAAAAACTGTCATAAAAGTGCCTATTTTTTTATTCAAGAATATTATACAAAACTAAGTATATGTTCAATATTTGTATTTATTTTTAAATTCTGGGTACATCTTTAGCTTGAAATATAAAAAATTAAATTTTTAAGAAAAGCTAACATTTAAGGTTATTATGACTGAATGTTGGTTTTTCAGCAAACAGAAAAATTAAAAACGTTTGTTTTAAACATTAATGGAGAATTTTATAACACTTATATGCATAATGTAAAAACACAATTTTTCTTGTGAGATAGATTTCAAAGCATGAGATCAAAAGGCCAACATCACAGGTAACAGTACAGATCCATCATCACTGCTCTCAGATTCACTAACCAAGTTTTCAGAACAGTCAGTTATTTCAGAATCAAAATCTCAGATCCATTTATACTTAAAGTAGAATAGGAAGGAATTAGTCAGGAAATTCACTTCCTGACTAACTCCCTAATGTATACAATATTAATAAAAAATATATTTTACAGCAGAATGCAACCCACATGTATTCATGAAGAGCAGAACTGAGCTAAGGTTACAAAAACAGATGGCTAATATATATGTTTGATTGTGCTAACATCTAGTTTAAAATAAAATAAGTATCTCTAAACATGTTACTAATAATCTGCTACTACCATCTGATGAGAAATAAACATGATTCTGGGCATAGGAAATATTTAATTTTTATCTTTTTAGTGAGTTACTTTTGAACACTGCAGTCCGAAAATATCGCGGGCTTGAGAAACAGTGGGGGAAATTTCACCTCGTGATTTTGATGGGAGCGAGAAAGAAGCAGTTAAAGCAACATAATCTGTATTGTTTCACCAGTTTGATGCAGGTACGACATTCTCAGCAGAAAAGGGAGGGGGGAACACCTTTTTTACCGTCTTTTTATAGCAACACTAAATTTCATTACCTTATACCACTGCTCTATATCAGAGGTCGTCAAAGTGGTGATCCACAAGAAAATTTTGCTGGTCTCCAGAAAACTGTGGAATATACTCACTTATCACGTTAAGTTATGTTTTAACCCTTTGACCAGAACATCAACTTCTTTTGATGCACTGAAAAACATCCGTCTGACAGATGGGAATGTAAATTTTTTCAAAATTTTATTACCTTAAGGATTGTTTTAAATTTCCTCATAGCTCATGAAATTCAGTATGGCTGAAATAAGATGTGTGGGATTAAATCAAGCACAACAATACATTTTTATCCCTAGAATTGTGACTAGTATTTTTATAAAAACTGAACAAAAATTATTTTTATTCATGTAAAAGTAATTAAAATTATAATACCAAACACAAAAAAATATAAGAATATCTGTGTGATAGATAAGAAAAATCGCCACATACCACTACGTGGTATTCTCACTGGGTAAAGTCCAACTGAAGATGTCAAGGCAACCCACCTCCAAAATCACACCACAGCATTATCTACAGGCATCAAGGCAAGTCATCCCCGTCTGAGAGATGGATGTTCCAGTCATAGGGTTAAGATGCATTGATTGCTTTCTTAGATCACAATTATTCTTTATAAATATATTTAACATTCACAAAATCCTATTAGTGGTCCGTGGGATTTAAACTATGAATTTACTAATCCGTGAGGTCAAAAAGTTTGGCGACCGCTGCTCTATATAATGGTTAGATAGAAGAGCAATCAAATAAGTGGCTTTTCTAAGGAAGTGGGTTAGTAGTCTTTTCTTTTTTAAAAGGCAATATACTGAAGCAAACTGGTGGCCCACTTAGTCTGGTGTTTAAAAAAAATGACAGAAATTTGTAATAATCCACAGAACACTACAATAGAACCCCCCATAGATTCCCAAGGAAACAGATAAGTCTATGCAAGCATGTCAATGAGTATCATGTAAGTCAACACATTTTTTAAAAATATCAGCGGTCAAAAAAATATGCTTGAAGTGTAAGATTTAAAAAACAGGTTAAAATCACAATTTTTTTTGGCCACAAACACTTTCAGATCTTTCTAAAACATATTAGTTAAGCAGAATTTAAATTGGTAAAGCACTTTTGAACATTGATATGATAATTAATATTGAAAATGAGTTAAGAAATAACACATCATTTATTTACACAGAAAAAACAGAACTATCAATGGAACAAACAATAGTCTCACCCACCCTTCCTTAGATATATGGTGTTCTGAACAATTTTTTTTAAAAAAAATGCAGCCTTCCTTCCATGCAGTTTTTTATCCAACTGCTACAATTCAGTAGTAGTAATTTTTTTTGTGATTTTAATGTAATAATAATAATAAAATAGACATACCTTTAAAACTGCAATCATAACGTATCACCTTTTCCTTCCTTTGGTAAAAATGAGCAGAGAAAGTTTCTAATCCACATTTACAATATATTACATTCAATGTCGCGATAAAAAACAGCCACTGTCAGAAAGACTTTTTTTAAAAAATTTGTTCTCACATGAAAATAATTTTAGTAAATAAAATGTAATTTACTATTTTCTCTATTTGTTTTTAATGCAGTTCAAGTATTTTGTTGGTTATATAGTAGTTCTTTAATCAGGCTTGATAGGTCACCATCCCTTCATAACTCTAAATATTTGGTGGTTATTGACTCAAAGGGTTATATTAAACAGAGTAAAAGAAAAGCGTGATTTTAAAAAATACTTTCCATTAACATTTACAGTTAGAATATAGCAGGTATTCTCTTTGTAACAATTTTTTTTAATAAAGATTGCCAGTATACAAACTTTTTCATATTTATATATTTGATTTCACATATACCACATTTGATTAATTTTTAATGATATACAGGTGCATGAATATCTGAATTTTTTCTCAATCATTTTAGCCAAATACTCAATTTGGTATTTCAGGGAAAAAAATGAAACAAGTACAGAGGAAAATTTTTTTAATTTGTTGTGTGTGTGTGAGTGGGTTTATTACACACATACATATATATAAACAATTTGAAATTAACAAATTGCTTCAATATAGCTATGAGACATCAAGCATATGAATTCTTGAGTGCTAAAACTGGAGAACAGACAAGCCTTGATGTAACATTTAAATAATGTGACATTTGAGAGAAATGCATTTAACTACACATTCTTTTAAAAACAATTAAATTTTTTTATTAAAATTAATTTATTTTAAATACACAGTACTGAAAATTATGCAATATTTTTGTTAATATTCTAGAAATGTCAAAAACTTAAGATCTTGTGTCTACTTATTAGACATTATAAACTTTTTAAATTAAATGTGCCACACTCCTTCTTTTTAGATCTAAATATAGCATGTAAGTAGGCCGTAATAATCTTCTTACTTTACTATTTTGATAACCTCCTCTGTATGTAATTCATATTATTTAAAAATGATTGGGGTGATTTAGATTACCAGTTTATATTCATTACTCTTTCTTCATGAAAAAAATTAAAATTTTAAATAGGAGTAATTTATTTACTGTTTACTTTTTGGAATTTCCACAACTAAATTACTTGATAAAATCAAAACTCCTAATTCTCGATACAATGCATGATTAAGAATACTCGATAAAATAAATGAGTATCATTATCAAATCAATACTTTTTATAATAATGAAGATAAAACTCTATTGTTAATTACACTTAATTGTATTTAGTACAGAATAAAATACTCATGTACAACACTATATTTGCAAGATATTTTGTAGCTGAATAGATACTAAGTCATAACTTCTTATAGACTGATTAAGTATCTGTCATTTTTTGAGCAAACATACTTTAAATGAATCAATATGTAAAAATTTCATAAACATTTGAAAGTTAAAGAAATTTAGTAGATGAATTACTTATGAATTCATAATATAAATTTAAGACACAATAATCATTAAAAAGATCACAATGAGCTTTTACCTTCTTCTCCAAGAGAACAATGTCAACAAGTCTCAGGCTTCATCATTCCCATTGGAATCAAATTCAACTGCATTACCAGTAACCAAAACAAAAGGATACACGATAGTGGTGATTAAAATAGAAAGACATGTTTCTTTTGGAATAGCAGTCTGAGTATCCTGTAGTAAAAAACATATAGTAGCATAATATAATTTTTTTGCATGTTTTGAATACATGGAGGAATTTCTACAGTTAAATAATATTTTTCATAAGTTATTCAAATTGAAAAATATACTATATACTCTAAAGAATATTAATCTCTCTGCATTAATTATTTATGTAAACCGAGACTTGATTTTTTTGTTAACATCATGCAATATTATCTTTTATTACTAGAACAGTTAAAATGCTCTATCATTTTAAATCCTTTTCAAGTGACATATAAATGAAAGTACATCCCACAATTTACTTTCATAGTACATGACACAATGGACTTTCCACCAGATAGAATCCAGATTTAATGATATTTTCGGTACTTATGTATCATCGCAACCGTATTGGCAACATTACATGAAACAGAGCAACATGGTTGCCAATTCAACATGCATTGTAACATGTATTGTACATCACATGTAAAATCAGGGTTGCTAACTAGGCAAGTTATCTGGAATGTTGGCATTATTGCAATAGTAAATAAGTACTTTATTTTCAATACAAGGCAAACTTCAGTGTAACCAAGAGTTACAGGACTCAGATTATAATTCCAAAAATAAAAAAGAAACATGTCTATTAAACATACATCTCCTTAATATGGAGTAAAAATTCTTAATACAACTTCCTAAAATTTTTTAATTGCTTTTATATTAATGTAAGTGAACTAGGTAAAGCTTGGATCTCAATACAGAATGTAATCCCAACAAAAAATATCAAATTTTATTGTTATAGGTAAGAGATTTTAAAAGATATTTCATCTCAATTTCTTTTATTAATAAGTTTGTAAATTGATAAAATACATTTGTTTTTAAATATATAGTCCTATATTTCTTGCATAACTGACATTTCCCTGATGTTCAAAATAAAAAAAATTATAATAAAATGAATTTTTTGGAATTTTCACCAATATTGTTTCTAATCCCTCTGCTTTTATTTTCATAAATTGTTTGGATTCCATAGATTGAGAGAGAACAGAATAAAATTAATAATTTTTTCTGTACATTAAAAAATATAAAATATAAGCACAGACTATCATGTACATACTCAATGTAAATAAATGTTTGCAATTGGATAGGTTTGCTCTAGCAAGAATTCCAGTAGCAACTGAGGGGGGTGCAGAACAGAAAATTCTCCAGTGAAATAAAGGCCAAATATTTCAATAAAAACAGTCTTTGACAATAAGTGACAAATTTTGTAAAATAAAAATTCATTATTTTTTCACTAATTAAATAAAAAAAAAAGAGTCATCAAAATGAAAATCACAAATGTTGCATTCGAAATTACTAAAATATAAAAATGCTTATGATGTGTATTCATACTTTTAAAATTCTTTATAAACAGATTAAAATAAAAAACTTTAAAGATAAAACCAAAAATAGAAATAATTAAAAACAAACCAATATATCATTGATTTACATTTTGCATATTTAAAATGTATCCATCATAAATGTATTGAAATGTTTTTTAAATTTTAACATCAAAGGAACTATTATAAGTCTAAGAACTATTCTAAGTATGAGAATAAATTAATTTTATGAACAAGAATTCAAATTTTATTTCTACAATTTTAATTTATCGTATAAATAAAGTCTTTATTTTTTAAAAAAGTTTTGACACATAAAAAATCACCCAAATATTTCTTAAAAACAGATAGGAAAAGTAATCAAGTATTTGTATTCATTGAGATTTTAACATCAAATCAGAAAAAAATAATAATAGTTGTAGAGTATAGGGTTTGCATATGACAGTCAAAAAAAGAAAGTCTATATTGAACTATTATTTTTAATTTAACATTTACATTTCTTTACTCTTGTATCCCATACAAAATTTTATAAGACTACTGGAATATGTTTTGAATTAATCTCAAATGAAAGGCTTGAAAATGAACAGAGAAAATTTCTTTTATGACTTTTTGAAAGGAGTGAATAATTATTAGGAAAACAAGAAATAACAAATTAGGAAAACAAGAAATGGCACAGAAAATTTAAAGTTACAGCTACAACTTATATGATACATATAAAGTTTTAATAACTGAAAAACCTAGTGAATATTCATTTAGCACATATAATATTCAATATATAGAAAATACCTTATAAAGACTCCTTAGTAATTAGTTCCTATTTGGAACTGGATTCAGCTTCAGCTAGAAAATAAACCAAAAGTTTAACAGTAAAACAATCAATGCCTATGAAAAACAACATTGAAGCATTAGATCTAATACACTTGAATGTGATTAAGATATTTTTTATATATATATATATATAAATTCTTTTTCAGACAGCAACAAAAGAAATTTTGTGTGTGATCACTGTCATAATTATTTAAAATCCAAACTTATCTTGTATTAATCAAATCTAAACTACTGATACTTAAAGCAATGCATCATTAACATGACTGGACAAAAAAAAATTAAACGAGTATCCCTATTAAATTATACTTTTTATAATAATGAAGACAGGGACGACTCTAGGGATGAACAAACTGGACTCCTGCCTCATGCAGCAAATTTTAAGAGTGGTATTTGGATAGAATTTGTAAGATAATTTTTTGTTACAAAAATTTGATGTATTTTCTGAAATATTATTGGGTGTGAATTTGGTATTTCATTCAATGTATTTCTTTATTTTGTCCTTTATATGTTTAATGACAATTTTCTTTTAAGTTGAAACTTGAAGTGTTCCAGGTATATGTTAAATCATTAAATTTAAAATATGTTTACACATCTTTTACCAGTAACTTTTACCCCATCCCAGAATGAGGTCACAACAGACATTCCATTCACCCTTACAATGTCCAGTGTCAGTTATCCAAAAGGGGACAAGGATAATAAGAGGTTTTGGTAGATAAAGAGCCACAGAAGATGTTTTTTTTTTTTAGCCTTGAGTGAAGAAACCAAGTTAAAACAAACAATTGTGATTCCCACCAGAAGTAGAGTATTTTTGAAGAAATTGACAATTCCTTCTCTTACATTTTACTCGTTTAAAATAATAACAAGTAATCATGTGCTTAATTTTCAATTATTTTGAATTTTTTAAGACTTAAAATAACATATATATATATAGTTATGCCACCTTTTTGTTTTTGCTGGAATTATTCTTTATAGGTGTGCATTTATGTGAACAATTTATTTTTTTAATTATAATTTTTTGCTTTAGAGAGAGGGGTGGCATTTTCCATTTTTGTCTGGGACAGTGGAACTGCTAGAGCTGGCCCTGATGAAGACTAAACTTAAGACTCTACGTGAATATTATAATTAATATGCAATAAAGTACTAATGAGCAACAACATATTTACCACTTATTATACCTGAATAAATATTCTAGTTATAATTTCTTAAAAACTGATTAAATATGTCATTTTCTGAGTAAACACCATTTCAATGTACCAATTTTGAAATTTTTTAAAAAACATTTAAAATTTAAAGGAATGTTGTAGTTTAATTGCTTACATGCATACATAATGTAAATTTCACCATACCCAATTATCATTATATGGAAACTGTACATAGCTTTACCATCTTCTCCAGGAGTAAAATTTGTAAAAACGTTTCAGGTTCCATCTTGAATAAATGCATCCTCATATCTGAATACAATATGACTGCACTACCAGACATCACAGCAGAAAAAAATACACGATAGAGTGATGACTAAAATAATAAGAAGTGTTCTTTCTAAAATAGCAGCCTGAGAACCCTGTAACAAGAAATAAATCATAACCAAAACTATATATATATTTCACATTTTGTAAATACATAGGAGGTTCTACATTTTTAAAAAACTATTTAAATTAAAAAAAACATTATGTACTTCAAAGAATATCAATGTGTCCATATTGACCCTTTATGTATATCGAGTTTTGATTTTTTCGTGAATGACATGCAATATCTTTTATGTTACATTCAAGCAGGTGGCATAACGGAGAATATTAGGACCCCCTGTAAAGTCAGGTTTTGGGACCCAAGCCCAAATATGTACTTGGTGCCAGTCAGGTTTGGGGCCCCTAGAATCCCTGCAATGTGGGATGTACGTTACGCCACTGCAGTCAAGTGACCAGGTCATACATAAAACATACCTCACAATCTCATATAGGGAACTTTCAAAGTACATGAGGCAAAATATTTTTGACTCAAAGATATTTTCAATATTAAAAAAGCCTTTGTGCCATCAAATTACAAGGTTCAGATTATAATTAAAAAGAAACAAACATCTCCTTAATATGATGTAGAAATTCTTAATGGAACCTTTCAAAAATATAAACTAAACTTTAATTTTTATCTGAAAGTACTAGGTGAAGTTTGGAATTCAATACAGAATGTAATTGCAACAAAATAATGTACTAAATCATGATTAAGCACTAATAATATCCAGCGTGTAAAAGACACTTAGTACTTATGTATTAGCACAACCTATTGACGGCATTATATGAAATGAAGCACATGATCACTAATTAAGCCAGTATGACACATAGGAAATTGGTTAGTTGGTATAAATAGTTAACTCTATTTATAACTTGGAGAGTTATAAATAGAGTTGGCCAACACTTTACTAAAAGTATTTTTAGATTTAAAATATAAAGACCAGGGAAGTTTTTATCACCCTCTTAATCATACTTATAGTTTCACATCCTAAGTAATCACTGGCCATTTGTTTCTCATTGGAGCTGAAGGCAGCTTCATCTAAAAAAATCAGATGAGAATTAGTATAGTAAAATAACCTGTGTTTATATATATATATAACAATATAGAAGAATTAGATTTGAAAGAACTTAATGATATTAAAATATTTCATTTTTTATCATAATGCTTGTGACAAACAAATTTTGATCATCACCATAATAGCTTAAATTTCAAACATGTTGTACTCTGAAAAAAGAAATTTCAGATCAATCATGCAATACTTTTTGGCATAGGATATTTTTTAATCTAAATAAAAATTGCATTGCAGAATTTTGAATTAGACTCAATAAAACATTACCAGTTTCATAAATTTTGCATAGTAATTTTTTTCCTCATGGAAATAAATTTTAAAATCTAATATTTAATTGGCCATAGAAGTTTCGAATTGGAAATTCGTTCCAAAAAATGTAACCTCTGAAAATAACATCAGATGTTTGGAAATCTTATCTTAAAATTTGAAGCATCATAAATTATGAATATCTCTTATTTACAATGAAAATATTGATGTTGTTTCATGTAGACTAATGTTATTAAAATGTATTTGTAAAGATATTAAGCATGTAATAGACATCTCATTTTGCCGATTTTTATCTAAATGTCATGGTGAGATAACGAATTCGTTCTAAAATAAATAATTCCGAATAAAGTACCTTGACAACCGTTTTTAGTCGCCAAAAAAAGACTGCGCCAAGGGCCCCCCTCCCCATACTACACCTTAATCGTAAGTTTTCGAATACATTCCACAATGATAAAAGAAATTTGTTTAAACAAGTTTTAAAAGGCATACAGATACAAACAGTTTAAAAAGACGCCAAAACTAAATTAATAAAACCTACACACTTGTCTAAAATTTTTGAATAGAAAAATAATTTATGTAATTTCATCACAAAGAACCCAAATATCTCAATGTTTCGTTTTCCGATTCAAAAGAAATCCAAAAAATGTTGTTGAAAGAAGTTGAGATGTATGACGCTTCTTTCAAACATAACTCTTCGGTGAATTTAGTGAAACTGCGATCGAGCCCTGATAAACGTTATGAGTCTAACAAAAAAATAATTAGAGAAAACTTTTCTTCTTTTGGTCGTCGAATTAAAACAGTTAAAAAACTCGATCTGTTGAATTAGTGCACCAATACTTTTGAGTCGTTTACACGGATTCAAAAGGTGGGGAGTAATATGTTGCGAAATGCGATTGAGAATTAGAGCGACTCAAGAGAGCGTTCCTGTGGTAACGGATCACGATTTTTTAAATAGTTATTTTTTTTGTCATAATTTTTATTTTAATTTAGTTTTATGTACTTTTCTTTTCCTGTGTTGCCGTGTGGCAACGTTAATTGTTGTGAATTGTAATGATTGATTGATTGAATATAAACGTCGCACACGAGGGCTTTGTGTTGCGTTTCTTATGTATGAAACTAGTCTGTGTATTTATGTGTTGAATTTCTTTTGAATTCTTTAATGAACGATAGACGACAATGAACTTGACATCGGTTAGATGAACGAACCTAGAAGGAATAATGTATTCCTATATATTTTGAATTTTGATGCACCTGTTGGTTGCAACATAAAAATGGCGTCCGTGACAGGATAGTTTGTTGTCTAAATATTTTTTAAATTTATGAATGAACAATGGAACCGTTGAAGATTAAAAGAAAAAATGAACGCATTGCGTTTACTTTAACAACGAATAATATTAAAGAAGAACTATTAAAGGATATTTCTGATGTGGAAGTCTTCTAATCCTTTTGACTCAGTTGTGTGATAAATTTGGAAGATCTGAAACGACGCATGAAAAGGTTCTTGGTTTGATAACTGATGAAGATGGATATGACAAAGAATTTACAGAAGGTGAAAATTATCGTGACATCTTTTTAACGTTGAGAACCAAACTTGAGAATAGGATTTCGAAGTTATCTGAATCAGTGAACATTCACAATGAAACAATTGTCAGTAGCGATCTTGAGACAGTTAGTAAAAATCGAAAATTCAAACTACCGAAGCTGGAATTTATGAAATTTTCAGGAGATGCCAGGGAATATTTGAGTTTCTGGTCTCAATTTTCCAAAACCCACGAAGATACTGATATTGTGTCTGAAGATTAATTTCAGTATTTAGCTCAGTGCATTATACCGAATTCAAGAGCTGCACATTTGATTAACAGTTTTCCCATGACAGCTGATAACTATTCGAAAGCAATCGAACAGCTGAAAGAACGTTTCGGACGAGATAGTTTGCTAGTACAAATATTTGTTCGTGATCTTTTAAATCTAGTAATAAAGAATGCTGTTCCCGGACGTTCAAATACCCATTTGGCGTTGCTTTGCGACAGTCTGGAATCAAAGCTGAGAGCATTAGAGAGTTTAGGAAGAACCAAAGAAATTTACTTATTTTTTAGGGCCACTGGTGGAATCCTGTTTACCGGAAAATGTTCTACGTGCATGGGAAAGAAGTCGTAATTCCGAAGACGCAGTTTCCAAATCTGACAGAACTTAAGAAAATCTAACGACTTTTTTGCGTCATGAGGTGGAGTCAGAAGAGATGATAAATTTGGCTTGTTCTGGATTTAGTAATAATTATATGTAAAGCGTAATAAAACTGTTGTTACAAGTGATGTTCCGACTGCTGCGGTACTTGTAAGTATCTCAAAAGGTAAGGTCAATTGTGTTTTCTGTGAAAAAGGTCTTGAGAGCTCCAAGTGTTTCAAAACTGAGAAAATGAGTTTAAATGACAGAAGGCAGATTTTGTTAAAAAAAGATGTAAATTTTAATTGTTTAAAAGCAGGGCATACGAGAAATCAATGTAGAGTTAATGTAAAATGTTCTATTTGTTCTAATAATCATCTAAAACTAATGTGTTCTCAAAATGTGAATAATAGTCCTGACTCTTTAAACGAAAATTCTATTAAATTTGATGTTTCACTTTCGAATAATTCGCGATTGAAAAGTGTATTTTTGCAGACTTTACAGGTTTATCTGAAAACAGGTGGACAGCCAAGGAAAGTTCGAGGTCTTCTTGATTCGGGCTCGCAATCTTCATATATTAGAGAGGAAATTGTTAGGCATACGAAAGTGTATCCGATTCGCCAAGAAGTAATACATGGGTTATTTGGCGGGAAGGAAACAAAACCAATACTTCATACAGTTTATACTGTTGAAGTAAGTGATTTAGATAACAATTTTATATGTAAATTTGAAGCCCTCTCTGAAAAGAAAATTTGTGGGTTCGTTCCGAAAATTTAATGATCCTGAAATTTTGAAGGAATTAGATAAGAGAAAAATTAAGATTTTTGATTCTTTCTATTCAGGAAATGAAATTGATTTGCTAATCAGGGCAGATGTTATCGGTAAAATACTATGTGGTGGCGACTGTGTTGTGTTAACATCTGGGTTGACAGTGGTTAAAACAAATCTCGGTTGGACAGTTATAGGAAACGCTAAATGATTCTTATTGTAAAGATAACGTTTTATTTGTGCTCTCTTTGCATGTTAGTAACAATTCTCTACGAGAACTGTGGAATCTTGAAGTCTTAGGTATTACTGATCCCTTGGAAGATACTAGTAGGAAAAATTTAGAAAATGAAAATATAATAGATTTCAAAAATAAATTGCGTGTGCTTTTTGATGGGAGATACCAATTAGAATTACCTTGGAAATGTGAATCTTTTAATCTATTGGATAATAAAAATTTAGCCTTAATGCATCATAAAAAATGATGAAACGGGTCAAAGACAATAAATATCAGGAAGTTTTTAGAGAGTGGGAGAATTTAAACATTATTGAGAAGGTACCGGAACGGGAATTAAATTATAAAGCTCATTTTTTACCTCATCGACCAGTGATTAAAATGAATAGTCAAACTACTAAGATAAGACCTGTTTTCGATGCTTCTTCCAGAGAGAAGGGAAGTGTATCATTGATTGAAGGAAGTGTATCATATCAAGTTTATTTACGTGGCTAATTTATTAGAGTTAATTCCTGATATTATAAATAGATTTAGATTATACACTATCGGATTAAATGCCGATATAGAAAAGGCATTCATACAGTTGGAAATTGCACCCAAAGACAGAGATTATTTACGTTTCTTTTATCCTTGTGATGAAGGAGAAGTGATGTACAGGCACTGCAGGGTAGTTTTTGGCGAATCGTTCAGTCCTTTTTTATTAAATGCTTCAATAAAACATCTTTTAGATAACTCTCCTTCCGAATTTTCAGATTTAATCCATAAATTAAGATGTTCTTTTTATGTAGATAATATATATATTTTGTTTCTGGTGTATATAATTTTGATGTAGAAACTTTCATTGAAGAGACGAAATTGATAATGTCAAAGGGATGCTTCAACCTTAGGAATTGGGAAAGTAATGTACCCTGTAAACATACTTTTAAACATTCAGGAGATACTTCTGTTTTGGGTATTTTATGGAATCTGGATAATGACCTTTTGAGGTGTAATATTAAGTTAGATGTGTTGTCATGTGATTCTAAGATCACAAAAAGATTGATTCTTTCAATTGTTAATTCAATTTTTGACCCAATTTGTATATTAACACCATCTATGTTGGTACTAAAAATTATGTTACAGGAATCTTGGAGACTAAAATTCCGTGGGACGAAGTATTGCCCTTTGACATACAGAACGAATTTTGTAAATGGGAGAGTAGTATGTTTTTGTTGAAAAATGTTTCATTGCCACGATATGTGGAAATTAATGCTTCTTCTGAGTTACATGTTTTTGTTGATGCTTCTAAAGGAGCCTATGCAGCATGTATATTTGTTAGAACATTTACTTCCTCTGAAGTAAAATTAAATTTGATGCGAGCAAAATGTAGAGTTGCTATTTAAAAACAATTAAGTATTCCTCGTTTGGAATTAATGGCCTGCTGCATCGGTTCCAGATTAGCATTATCGGTTCGTAATGCATTAGATATCGCTGATATAAAAACTGTGTTTTAGTCAGATTACACTGTTGCATTGTGGTGGATTATAAAGGATGACGAATGGTCTTATTTTGTAACCAATCGAGTCAAAGAAATCCGGCAATTTTTTTTTCTCATGTTCAGTCCTGGAGGCATGTTCTGGGTAATATGAATCCAGCCCATGTGTTATCACGTGGTTGTTCAACGAAAAAATGCTGGAGTCTCAATGGTGGAACGAACCTCCTTGGTTGAAAGAGAATTCGGAAAATTGGCCCGTAAATGACATTTTTGCGAATCTAAGGAAGTAGATCAGTGTTTCTCAAACTTTCAATACTGGCGCCCCTCTTTTCAATCACAATTTTTATCGCGCCCCCTTATACATTAATAATGTATTCACTGCAATAAAAATGCACTTTGAGATAGAGACGCTGAAGTGTTACAATACGATTTTAATTATAAACCGTACAAATTAATACAATAAGTATATTAAATTTTGTATATGTAACTTTTAAGCAGTATATATTATAAGAATTTTTTTTTACTTAAAATATATATTACTTACTTATTATTATGTTATTTTTCTTTCTCTAATTTTTAAACTGGAACAGATCGCAAAATGATATATTTAATTAAAGATTTATTTCCTTCAGCATCCATTTCTCAAAGTACAAATGTCATTAGAAAAATAGTCTAGTCTATGTTGCTCTCTATCATATCCATCACATCTGGCATTATCGGATACGTTTGCGTGAGTCTGGGCAACCTATCGGATGTCTGCGCAAAACATGTAAAAATGCTTTTCCTCGTACAATTCCAGTCAGTTTTGGTCGTCTTAATACTTCTATAGCTATTGAATCTATCTTGAATGTACATTTTTTAATGTGCACGTTAATTGTAATTCACGGTAATTAATTATTTACGGCAGTAGATTAAAACAAAATCATACATACATTTTTAAGTCGTAAGCAAACATTCGATGATAATAAAAGATCAACAAGTACACAGACGAGCATGGTTCCGAAAAATTAAATCAAGGAAATATTCTCAAAAATACTTAAATTTTGGATTTACCACTACTGAAGTAAATGATGGGAAAAAAAAAGCCCCAGCTCGTTATGTGTTAAAACTTACAAATCTGAAGAACAACATGTGAAAGTTGTTTTTATAACCCTGTAAAATCATTTAGCCGTGCTGTCAAAGAATATTAAAAAGTATTTTTTGGATGAGGACAACTTGGTTGCAAGTTACAAGAGTGGATTAGGGATTTATTTCAAGATACTCCAGAAGGGCTCTCAACTTCCGAATTGGATGTGAAATCAAGGATGTGAGGCAATTTTTGTAATAAATCGCTCTTTGAATTTTGGGTAGAGGTGAATGAGGAATTCTCTGTACTGAAAACCAAAGCATTTCATATACTTTTACCATTTTCAACATTCCACCTTTGTTAAACTGGATTTTCTGCGGTGGCTGCTTTGAAGACAAAATATAGATCTCAGCTAAATATAGAAAAATAACTCAGAGTGTCAATTTCTGATGTTAAACCTTCCTTTGAAAAATTTGCTCTACAAGACAAGCCCATGAAAGTCCCTAATAATTATTAAACTTGTTCTTAATTTAGTATTAAGAAATTATTTATAAAATACCTTCTTCAGTACTGATACATTAAACGCATACTGGCTGAAACACCGGCTCTTCGCACGAGTTCATTTTTTTAAAAAATAAAACATTATTCTTGATATAATAGCTGAACTGTAAGGAAAGTAAAACTGCGTGCACGACATTGTATACAAAAAAGGAAAATGATTTTTTTTTTTAGATAAATGCTATAACTGTTTAAAAGAGAACTGTAATTTTAAACCTCACAGAATTAGCATTTAGAATTAATGTTAATTTATGAAAACGAATATAAAATTCCTATGAAGAATAATTGTGTTACTTTTTAATATTTAAAGCGAGAAGATTTAAAAAGGTTTTAACCCAGGAGCAGGCGCGCACTCGATACTAACGCTAATGGTAGTGCGGGGGACTCAGTGACCCCAATCATTTGTTTATAATTATTTTACTGTATACGATACAAATCGGAAAATTCCAGTGAATAATTTAATTAAGAGAATGTATACTTATCGGCTTTCAAGGACTATTCAATTTTTCTTCGATGATTTGAGAAAAATCCAATAAAACTGAACTAAAATGATTCATAAGTGCAAGACCTTAATAAAGGATGCAAATCAGAGACACTTTTCACTAATATTACAGAAATTTTATTTGGCTGGCAAAGCTGTCATATTTTGTTCAAGTTATTGTAGTTATAAAGCTTTCATGACCAAGTGAGTAAATATTAACATCGCACTGTTCAGCTACACGAGGGCTATTGGAGACGGACCTCGTAATTTTAAAACCATGATCAAATGCCGAGGACGATACTTGAGCTGGCCTCTTTTAACTACCACGCCACTCCAACAAGAGGACGTTTGAACTGGCCTCTTTTAGCTACCACACCACTCCAACAAGAAGACAGATTTAACGTGCATCTCTCCCCTACATGGCGTGTCTTTAGTAGTACTGGGCTCGAACTCGTGACACCTTTGATGATCAACAAATAACAAGTTGAACTTTTTCTTTCTTGTGTCTTTTTGACAAGGTGAACTGAACCTTGTGGTACACTTATAGCTTCATATTTTAAGTTGATGGAGTTCTTTAGAAAGCATTTGAAAATTTTCCTTTCGTTTCATGTTCATTGTGTTTCTCAATCATGAATAATATGCATCTTTCAGCAGGTTCTTCTTTTGGTTGATCAATTACAACTTCCTTCAATAGAGATCACAGATGCCCCGCGCAACCGCAGCCTGACTGAAAAGTGAATCATGTCTTCCCTTTTCTTTTCTATAACTAATGTACGGTATTTCAATAATAATTACCGTGATGAATTGTTTATATCTTCTTAGAATTTTTCTCAGGGTCTGGGTTTCGTTTTTTTTTCTCTTTAACGAGTAATATTTTTTATGTTAAAACGTAATAAAAATATCTCTCATTAAACAAAATGTTTTTTTTTCTTTAATTTGGTTTTGGGATCAAAGATAGCTATTTGATGACAGAAAAGGCCAGATAATAAACATAAATTATATCAATGTTGTTATGCATTTTTTTATTATGGAAGAAAGTATTTTTGTTTTATTTCTCTTTCCAGTTATATTTTTTAAAAAATCTTTAAATTTTCGATATGCTCGCGCCCCCTTGTAGAGGTTATCGCGCCCCCCCCAGGGGCGCGCCCACACTTTGAGAAACACTGAAGTAGATATAGAAAGAAAAAGTTAAGTTGTCAAATGCTAATTTGTCAGAAGTTTCTACCCTTGGTATGTAGAAAGAGTTTCTGATTATAATTCGATGATTCGTGTAGTTGCTTGGATGTTGCGTTTTATCCACAACTGCAGAAAATAAATCCGTTCTTGTAAAAACTCTGAACTCTTATTTAGTGAGACTGATAATGCTGAAAAGTTTTGGATTCAAAGAGTCCAAAAGTGTTATTTTCCTGACATAAAATGTATCAATTCAATTGATGTGTTTCTTGACGATGGTGTCAATATTAGAGTTAAAATTCGTATTACTAAGCGTAAAGATATTCCATCGTTTCTTGCTCCATACCTTTTACCTGCTAATTGTACATTTACAAAGCTTCTAATTGAATCAGTTCATAAAAAAATTGTCATGCAGGAGTTCAAATGTTACAGTGTATATTGAGAGAAAGATTTTGGATTTGTAAATCTCGCAGAACTATCCGTAGTGTAGTGAATAAATGTACAAAATGTCGTAGATATAAAGCTGAGCCGATGCTTTTTGAACCTACTCCTTTGCCAGCTGATCGTGTTGAGAATTCTACCGTCTTCGAAGTAACAGGAATTGATTTAGCTGGGCCATTATTTTTAAAAAATGGAGAAAAGGTATGGGTAGCTTTGTTTACATGCGTAGTGTAAATGGGCTATACATCTCGAGCTAGTGGTATCTCTCTCTACTAATTCATTCGGTTGAGCCCTAGGAGGACCCACTTTTGGTCGCCAAATTTTTTGTCGCCAAATTTTGAGCGATAAAGGTTACAATATGGTAACCCTTCCATTTCACCCCTAAAATTTGGATTTTCAAATCACCGAAAAAAATGGCAACCCTAAAGGGGGTGAAACATATTTCGCCTTTTCCGAATAAACGGTCTTTTTGACCCCTGACTTCGCTTGAGAAGGTTTGCTCTGCACCGGTTTGTGTTAAGAATGGCTTGCGAAAGGAAATTACTTGAAAGTGAGGCTACGACAGGTTTCTTTGTGCTCCTGGGCACAAAGGGGAAGAAAGATACGCTAGAATGGTGCATGAAAGCTAATTTAATTGCTTCACGATATAAATGTCCGAAAGTGTAGAAGAGATATGAGTTTTTGACCAGATATTGGTTCGGCAAGAGCATGAATGCGTTCGTTGTGAATGACTTGAAAGTTAATAAGAATACTGTCGTGGACTGGTATATGTTTTGTCGTGAAGTATAAATGACCCGTAAGAGTAAGGTAAGTGCCTTTTAAAAATTTAAAATGAATTTCATGTATTTCTTCGATTTTATCTTTGCGAAACGCTCCTTTCGTCCTTTTTTTAAAAATGTAAATCATTTCATCTTTGCGAAACGCTCATTTCATTCTTTTTTTTAAATAAATCATGTAGTGGATTTTGAGTGCTTTTTAAAATGCATTTCATCGGTTTCTCCGTTTTAATCTTTTAAAATGATTAATTTAATGTATTTCTTCGATTTCATCTTTGCGAAACGCTCATTTCGTCCTTTTAATGTAAAAATATTTACTACCAACGGTTTTCAGGCGTCCATGACGCCATTCCAGAAACTCTGTTCATTTCATGATTTTTGAACTTTTCGTACCTTCCCCTCTCCTACTTTCAGAAACCAACCATTGCTCTTTGCCCATTTCGCCCCCTCCTGACACATACGGTTTCAAGAGTTTTTCGTCTTTGACGCCCTTTTGAAAAACTTGTGTTTCTCAATTTAGCGCTATTTGGCGAAAAATATTTGGCGCCAAAAAAACACCAGTGGGTCCTCCTAGGATTTTACCGGAAATTCAATCCTCCCACAGCCCCCTGGTGGGAATGCTGGGGGGAGAGACTTGTTTGGGTCATCAAAGAACTGCTTAGAAGAACCTTGGTAAATCAGTTTTATCATATGATGAATTAATGACCATTTTATGCGATTGTGAGTCCATAATAAATTCTCGGCCTCTTACGTATGTTTCTAGAAAATTCCGAGGATTTAATTCCCCTAACTCCGTCTATGTTTTTGAAAGAAACGAGTTCTTGTGATGTCACTGATATAGATTCAGTTAATTTCAGTCATCTGCGGAAAATCGTGCAAAATTGTTTGAGATTTGAGATCTCGGTTCAGAAGAGAGTACTTAAGCCAATTAATACAAAGGCATAAACAAAACAAAGATAGACGAGAACCAAGAGTAGGAGAGATAGTTTTAGTTGGAAATGATTCCAAAAACGTATCAATTGGCCTTTTGGCTGTGATCGTTGAATTGGTTCCTGGACGTGATTTAAATGTTCGAACTGTAAAGGTCAAAACTCAGAAAGGAGTATTTTTGAGACCAATTCAACGTATTTTCCACTAGAAATTGATTCGAATGAATATCACTCATTAGATATGAAAGGACGGATGGACGATGACATACACGACTTGAATGCTGAGAATCAAAGCCCTGAAAAACGTTATGTGTCTGACAATGAAATAATTAGAGAAAACTTTTTTCTTTTGGTCGTCGAATTAAAACAGTTAAAAACTCGATCTGTTGAATTAGTGCACCAATACTTTTGAGTCGTTTACACGGACTCAAAAGGTGGGGAGTAATATGTTGCGAAATGCGATTGAGAATTAGAGCGACTCAAGAGAGCGTTCCTATGGCAACGGCTCACGATTTTTTTAATAGTTATTTTTTGTCATAATTTTTATTTTAATTTAATTTTATGTACTTTTCTTTTCCTGTGATGTCATGTGGCAACGTTAGTTGTTGTGAGTTGTAAAATAAAAGTAAACGTTGTTTCTTATGTTATGAAACTAGTCTGTGCATTTATATATTGAATTTCTTTTGAATTCTTTGAATTTTTAATGAACGATAGACGATAATGAACTTGACATCGGTTAGATGAACGAACCTAGAAGAAATAATGTATTCCTATATATTTTGAATTTTGATGCACCAAATTAGCTTCGTTGGTTGCAACAGAAACAAAATTATAAGTTAATGCATGTGAATGAATTTGCTTGATTATTTCTCAAATTTTTTGGTGTTCTATTTCGTTGTATAAAAATAAACTAGCATTTTCCTAAATTTTTGTCAATGATGGAGAGGACATGGTTTTGGCTGGTGTTGAAGTGGGCGGTTGCTTATGTGGCAAGCTGATATCATACATTCAAAGTTTATTTTCGGTTCGGAGTATTCAACTCTGTTTACTTGCTCAGAAAGCAGTAAATTTATTTATTTTTGGTCTTTAATTTCATTTTCTTATAAGGACTTGGTAAGCAGAATTTTGTTTTTTCTTTTACTTAAGCAACTAGACTCAAGGTGAGGCTGGCAAAGATTGAAGTATCCTATGTCAATAAACACTTAACTGTACAGATGGCAAATAAGGATACCGGGAATGGGAATATGGAATATTTTTGCACTCCTACTTCTGAAAAGGAACTCTTATTACGAGCTGGGCAAAGGAAAATAACATAAATAAATATATTTTTAGAAAATAAACAAAAGCCGCCAGTCATCCACAAAACTAACCCACAACTACTATACACAGAGATAAAAAGCAAAATTCCCAAATACGATCAAATTTCTAATATATCATTTACTAGAAATGGAAAACTACGATTTTTACTACTTTGGATCCAGTTTGTGCAGTACACATCTTATATTTAGAGCAAATATTGAATGTTTCGGTCAATACAAATATTATATGGGAGGGTATTAGATCTCGCTTTTACTATGCGAAATTCCTACTAATGTAACATTGGAAGAATTGTCTGCGGAATTACAAAGTAGTGATAACTTTGAAATTGTAGAAATACGCAGATTTATAAAATCAAGGACAAGTCTTGAAGTATCTCCTGTTCTGATTACCATTATTGGAACGGTTTTTCCAGAAAATGTTAAACTTTTTGGTTTTTTAATCATAAAATTCAACTTTTCATTGACAGACCTAGACACTGTACTAACTGTTTTAGTTTTTGCATCCATCTTGGTTTGTCAAAGTCCAGCTATATGTTGTAATTGTGGTTCTTCTCATCAAGGAACATGCACAGTAAATGCGAGCTGCACTAAATGTAAGGGCAATCATCCGTCAAACTCCTCTCTTTGTCCCTTGTTATTAAAAGAAAAACAAAGTATCGAATTGAAGTGACGGCAGTATATAACACTATGTGAGGCGCGATGACGATTTCATGAAACCACTTCCGAAAATTTTGCAACAGTTCTTAAAAGAACACACAAGAAAATATTAACATTCAGGAAATCATTGATATGAAATTTGATAAAATGATGACTGCTTTCCAAACAATATTAGAAAAATAAACGGCATTCCTGATGGAAACTTTACAAAAATCAATGGAAATTGTACTTTCTCACGTATGTAGCATAATAGATTAGACGACGCATTGTTCTCCCCCTGGAAGAAAGAAAAGAGCTTCTGACACATTAAATATCCTCATGGGTCCAGTTCCTGACGGTTCTGGCAAAAGTGGAAAACTTAACACTGAAATCGGATGAAAAATCTCTGTATACATGTTCTCATTTTTTGTACATATGTTTCCCTTCCAGTACTTTAATACAATTATTTTTTTGGTTCCTCAAAGGGGAGGAATCTTTTGAAATCTCGGTGAAATATTCTTTTCTCCTTTTTTTTCTAAATTTATGTATTTCTTACAATGGAAATGTAGAAGCCTTAAAAATAAAACCATTTGGTTTAACATCCCTCCCCTTTTGGCAAGCAGATATCTTAATTTTCCAAGAAACCTTTTATCAAATGAAGACAGATTTAATATTTCAGGGAAAAAGATATTCAGAAATGACAGACAAAATAGACCTGGAGGTGGTTTAATAATAGCCATTCCTTTGAATGTTCCTGCCCAACATTTTCCTTTTCAGATAGCACAAATAGAAAATCTGAAATACTTGTTGTTAAAATAAATATTAGGGACACATTTCTTATGTTATAACATCTATGCACCACATGGACTAAATATTACTATGCTCAAATCCTTTCTCGAATCTTTAACATATCCGTTTTTCATTTTTGGCGATTTTAACCTGCATCAACCGATGTGGGGATCAGATCACAGTTCCAGATACAGTAATATTTTTGTTGATTGGTTAACTGAATCAAATTTAATACTTCTTAATACAACAGTTCCTACTTACAGAAATTCTGCGGGTAAATCCTCTTTAATCGATCTTACAATTTGCTCCTCAAATTTCTCTGGACATACTAATTGTTATGTGTCAGCTTGTTTTTTTGATAGTGATCATAGCCCAGTAATAACAGTTTTCTCTACTAAAGCCGAGTAAAAGATTTTTAACAAAAATAAACTGGCAAATAGTGAAAAGAAGTGCAGATTATACTAAACAATTCAGAGGGAAGTATATACAATCTTACTGATAAAATTTCGAAAATTATTTATAGTAATAGTAAAGAAGTTAAAATTTCTAACAAATCTTTTCCTTCATGGTGGAATGGTACTTGCCATAATTTTTATTATTTAAAGAAAAAAGTTCAGGAAGAAAAGCTACACGAAGCATTTCTCCCCAATTATGGATAAAATGCAAGCAATATGCTAGAGTTAACTCAGATTTCATATTAAAAATGCTAAAAGATTATACTGGGATAGTATTTGTTACAACGTTTCTCAAATCAAAGATATTTTTTAATATTCTCAAGAAGCTCTCCACCCTCTAATAATATAGATCCTAAGCATAATATTCTTCAAATAAATAATACAATCATTACTCATCCTCAAATTCAAGCAAACATTTTTGCGGATTTTTTTGCATCTAAAAACGCTCATCACGAACCAATTCTTCTGGACTTTTTCAACAAAGCGGATAACTTACTTAATAAACCTTTTCATATTTCTGAAATTCACAGAGTAATAAAACTTTCTAAAAATTCAACTCCTGGAGCTGATCATAGCACAGCATCTTTTCTTAAAAAGCTTGATCACAGTGATTGCAAAGTAATCTCATCTCTAATGTAGTCAAATGGTCAATAATAAATTTACGAATAGTTTATTTTTATAAAACGGCTGAAAATAACTCGGTTTCGAATTCTTTTTTTTCTCAGAGTATAATTAACAATTTCAAAAGAAATTTGGCGTCATAATTTAAGACATTTGCGGCACAGTGGTTGAGAATCAATGGCTTAGAGTGTAAAATTCTTTCAAAAGTGTTAAACAAACCTTTTATTAAATAAAATAGATTCAAACCTCTATAATGCAAATTTTTCTGTGTAACGAACTTTTTCCTGCACCTTGAACGTTGCACGGTTTTCTTTGTAAAATAACCTTTCTATAGCGAAGAGCATTTTCTATATAACGAACTTTTTCTTTTTGTGATTCAAGTTTTGTTGTTCCTTTTTTTAAAAGTATTTCAGAAAAAATGTTAAGTTATTCTCTCTTTAACATATTTTATGGTGGTTATAAATTTTAAACTGGTTTTATTAGATCCTAACTCGTCGAAAGCAATAGAGTTCTGGAGTTTTCCTCCAAGAAGTGCATTATTTAACCCCCTTTGCCCAGTTCACTAGAAACATCTTCGTAATCCTCTTACACCCTCAGAAGAATTGTCCTGTGTCCCCGTGTTCTAATTATAAAATAACGTATGTTTAATATTACTTGTATGCTTTAATTTTAAAAGGTCCTTAAAATACATTAATTTTAGTATAAAATTGTTTTCTTAATATTGAAAATATGGTGAATTCTTCGACATTCTTTTTTCTTGTTTTTATTGCAGTTCTTTCTTTTTTTATGGGCAATATACACTCAGAACATTGAAAATAGCGACCCAAGAAGAAAGCAACGGATTGAAATGAAATTTAATACACATAATGACACAGATGAGAGATTCACTTGATCTCAAAAACAAGATAATTAAACGAATACAGGGTGTGCAACGACACAAATACTGGACAACTTCAATAGCGTTGGACCACCTCCAGCTGCAATACATGCCGCCACACGTCCGGCATTGAGTTGATTAGACACCCTATGTTGTCCTGAGGCAGATGGGCCCACAAATCTTGAACAGCCAACTCTAAATGATGTACAGAGTGACACGATGACATCTGCCCTTTTAGCTGATCCCACACGTGCTCTACAGGGGACAAATCAGGGGAGCGGGCTGGCCATGGAAGAGTCTGAAAATGACGTAGGAAATCTTGATCAACTCTTGCTGTAAGCGAACGAGCATTATCTTGCTGGAAAATTGCCCTTGGGAGACCATTTAGGAAAGGTCCTACATAGGGCCGAAGAATATCATCAACGTAACGTTGGCTCGTTAAGGTTCCACGCATCACAATTAAAGTGGACCGGCTATCATAGGCTTTGGCCCCCAGATCAGTACACCAGCTGTGCGGGCAGTGTGACGTAGAACAGTGTGGGGAGAATTGTACCGCTCACTAGGGCGCCTCCACACCCGTACACGGTTATCATCTGTCCCCCAAATAAACCGGGATTCATCACTAAACACAACGTTTCGCCTATCTGTGACATTCCAAATTGATCTGGCTTGGCACCACTGTAGACGCAGTTGCCGATGTTCCGGTGTTAAAGGGAGTGCATGGAAAGGGTGCTTGGATTTAAGATTTGCTTCTGCAAGGTGTCTCGAAATTGTTTGTGGAACACTTGCTACGCCTACTTCGGCTCGTATCGTTGAACGAGTCACTGTGGGGTCCACAAGTGCTTGCCGCACGATCCTTCGATCCTCTGTCCTCATTTTCTTCCTGGTCGCTCCAGACCCGGTTTTCCAGGCGTGGGTACCTTCTAGTGTCCACTGCTCCCCAACAATTTCTAACGGCACACTCCGAAAGATCCAACTGGCCAGCAACACGGTGCGTCGACCAGCCTCCAGTTTTCATCCCGATGATCAGGCGTCTCTCAAAGTCGCTTAACTGCGAGAAATGTCTTCTAGCACGTTTATTTGGCATGTTTCGCTTACCAAAGTCTTCCTACAATCGGCGGGTAATCATCACGTTTATGAATCTTCGAATCTGTGCTGGCTTATATAGCACCCTCTTCCTGATTGTAGTGCCACCTCGGCGTGTATGAGCATGTGTATTGGCACAGAATTTGGATCATTTGCATATCACATTACGCTGTACTTATTTGCAAAGTTTCGCGATTGTACTTAGCTTTTTCTTGGGTCGCTATTTTCAATGTTCCCGAGTATAAAAAGCGCATACGATTCAGTTTACATCGATGGTTTTCTTTATAAATGTCTGCAAATCGGTATAAAAGGAAAACAGCTATTTGGATCCATAAGTTTCACACATCATTTTTTCAAATCAAATGGAGGGGATTTCTTTCCTCCAAAAGGATATCTTCTCAAGGTCTTCTCCAAGTAGTGTCTTCTCTCCCCTTTTATATACTATGTACATGCATGGTATTTTTAAAACTTGGAACATGACACCGAATGTTTTATTTACGCTGACGACGTTTTTATTTACTGCTCACATCATTCTCTAGATTACATTCACAAAAAGTTGCAAAATACGCTGTAAAGGATTTTCAATGGCCCAAATATGGGAAGCCATCTCTTAGTGCGTACAATAGCTGAGTTTATTCAATAAAAGAATCAATACGTTTCTAATGTTTTATTGGAAGGGCATTCACTACCTTGGCAAAACCTCTATCAAATATTTAGGAGTTCACTATTCCAAACAGAGTCAGAATGCTTCATTAAGAAATCAATTAAATAGCAAAGCATTGAAAAAATAATACCCTTAACGCTATGTCCTACAAGCATCATGAACAAAGAGCTGCAGATCTGACAAATTTCTACTCTACTTCAGCTATATAATAAATAAAAGGTCTGACAACCAACTGAAACCTTTTAAGCGCAGTCGGTATGGTAAACACCTTCCAGAAATCGATTTTGAGATTTTGATATTTCTCAAATCTCCAAATTAAGCCCTTTCCAATTATATAACATATTAGTCAATTTTTGAATTAGAAGTATTTTAAAATGTTTTTTTAAAAAAATAATCAACTGATTTGCCACGCCTACTTTGACAGATAGAAATGTAAACATATATTGGCCTTTTAAAACTGGGATGCTCTTGCAAAGCCATTATCTGTTTTATTTATTCCCACGAAATTAACTGTAGAATAACTGCAAGTGTAACTGTTAGGTTGTTTACCTATTTTTGGCGCTTTCGAACACGTTTTGATTGAGCACTTGTCGTTTATCGATACTTAAAATTTCTGAAATTTTGAAATGCCAAGATTGCAAAAAGTTTTCAAGAAACGCAAAGGTAAGTATTATCCACGTAAGAATACTATTAATAGTAAAGTAACTACCACTGATAGTAAATTAAATGCTCAAGCTGAACATGCACATGATTCAAAAGCAGTCATGTGCAAAAGAAAAGAAAATTCCCAATTTAAATGAGAGTTTTTCTTCTTTTGGTGATAGCGTAGATATTTTAAATGCAATCATGAATTTGAATATTCTTGCTTTTGTTTTCAAGAATGAAGTTCACTGTAAAATGTGCAACAGTGGTTTACACATGCAAGTTTTAAAAGGTAAGTCTGGACTGGATATTACGTTTGTCCTGAAATGTTTTGCTTGTCCATATCGTGTAGAATTCTCTTCTTCAAATTTTCATGAAGGAACACAAATTGCTACAATAAATTCAGGTTTCTGTATGCTATGCGTTCAATTGGAAAAGGTGCAGAAGCAGAGAGAATGTTCTGCGGCGTAATGAATCTTCCGCAACCACCCACAAGGTTTTCTCCTTACGGTAAGCGAATTTTAAATGCTGCTAAACTTGTTTATGAGGATTCAATTCAAAATGCTGCGAAGGAAGCTATTTGTGAAAATGAAGGTAACAAAAATATAGCAGTAGCTGTAGATGGGACATGGCAGAAGCGTGGTTACACATCCTTGAATGGTGCAGTTACTGTGACCAGCATTGATACAGGTAAGGTGATAGATGTTGATATTCTTTCGAAATATTGCGCTTGTAAAAACTTGCCTTTTCATGAAAAAGATTGTAAAAAGGAACTACGTTGGATCTAGGGGAGCGATGGAAATCAAGGTGTGTCTAAATTTTTCAACGGTCATTATCTTTACATAATGCCGATATATTACGTACTTAGGAGATGGGGATTGCAAAGCATTTGATGCGGTAAAAAGAAAAAACATTTATGGAAATGAATATCCAATTGAAAAATTGGAGTATATTGGCCATGTAATGAAGCGCATGGGAACAAGATTACGCCGATTAAAAGCTCAATTGAAAGGGCAAATCTTGTCAGACGGTAAGTGTTTAAGTGGGAAAAATCGTTTGACTGAACATGAAATTGATAACTTGCAGTCATACTATGGATCAGCTATTCGGAGAAATCACAGCAGTGTTCAGAATATGCAGCAAGCTATGTGGGCCATTTTTCTGCATAAGTTATCAACTGATGAATATCCTCAACATGGTTTTGTCCCATCGGGGAAGATTCATGGTGTGGATTTAAAAAGGCTGAAGCATCAGGTAAGTCTTACAAACATAAAAACAGTCTTCTGGTCGCTGTTGTTGAAGCAATGCGTCCTATATTTAGAGATCTTTTCCATCCTGATCTGTTGAAAAAATGTTTGCATGGAAAAACACAAAACCCGAATGAAAGTTTTCATAATGTCATTTGGTCACGTGTTCCCAAAGCAACATTTGTACAGATTGAAACACTTTAACTTGGTGTTTATGATGCTGTTTGTTCCTTTAATGATGGTAATGTATCGAAATTAAAAATGCTTCAAAAAATGGGCGTAGAACCAGGGGAATTTTCAGTAAGTGCCATGAAACTTCTCGATAGGGAAAGACTAATGAAAGCAATTTATGCTTTTTCTGGACGCTCGAAGAAAATTAGAAAAGATAAAAGAAGAAAAAGAAAGAAAGAAGATAATATTAAGAAAAATAAGGTAAAAACCGGCTACAGTGCAGGATTTTTTGACGAGGTAAAAATTTATACAAAAGCTACTGTGTTTTCTAATTAATATATTTTTATCTGGAGACTTTTACTATATATCTCATATATATTGTTGTGTGTTCTTATACTTTATGCAAAATTTTTTAAATATTTCTTTGACATTTTTCACTAATGAACATATGTCGTAACAGAGAATCTTTTTTTCTATAAATCTACCGTGTGCATGAACTGGAAATTTTTACTATATTTTTCATATGTATTGTGTGTTTTTATTCTTTATGCAAAATTTTTTAAAATATTTCTTTGACACATTTTTCACTAATGAACACATTTTGTAACACAGAAAATGACGATTTTTATTAAATTGTGTATTCTTTTTTTCTATAAATCTACCGTATGCATGAACTGGAAATTTTTACTATATATTTCATATGTATTGTGTTTTTATTCTTGATGTAAAATTTTAAAATATTTCTCAGACATTTTTCACTAATGAACAGATGTCGTGACACAGAAAATGACAATTTTTAATAAATTGTGTATTCCTTTTTCTATACTTCTACTGTCTGCATGAACTGGAAATTTTTACTATATATTTCATATATATTGTGTATTTATACAAATTTTTAAGCTTTGGTGTTCAATAGTTTCTTAGTAAAGGTTTATAAATATCTAAAAATGCAATGCCTTTTTCGTTGCACATAGCTTGTTACATATAAAAATACATTAATTTCATGTTCAAGAAATCTGTTTTTATGTTTTTGTTGTTTTGAATACCATTTACCAAATATTTAAAGAAAATTTTTAATTCTGCTGCTGTAAAACATTGTGTTAACAGGTGAATATATAAAACACTAATGAAACTTTTTGAAATAGTGTATAATCATGTATTACCAAAGCCATATTTTCATGTATTGACACATTTTCATATGGTATTTATGATGCTTTTATAGTCAAAATTTGATGAAAAGTAATGTATCAGAACTGAAAATTCCTCAAAATTGATACAGAATTTGAGTAAAATAATCAAACGCTAAAAAATACCTCGATAGCTTAAAAGTGAAAAATGCTATAAATGTATTTTCTGAGAAATCTAAGTATAAGAAAAAACTAAAAAGCCTTTAAAGTAATAGAGAATAAGCTAATATTTAATAAAACAGGGCAAATACTTGTTGTAATTCATTATTTTTGTGATCAAGTGCTTTTTTACACTAAAAAATGCAATTATCTCAAAATGGTTGTTTTCAAACCGCGGGTACAGTTTTCTCAGAATCTACATAATGAGTGCTCATGCAATTTTTACTGCAGATAAATAATATGTAACTCTATATACTAAGGTTATTTTTTAAAGATTTTCTTGAAATATTTTGCTGAAAAGCAGTTGTAAAAAATTTGACTGTTTTCAAAAATTTCAAAGTGATACTTTTACGATGAATTTTTTTGAAAAAAGTAAACAATATATTTTAAATATATTTACCAGTATTTAAATAAAAAAGCCTAATTAATATACAGACAAAATTTTAAGTTTATATATTTAACAGTTTCTGAGAAACTGATTCCTAAAATGGCTCAATTTAACATTGTCGGTATAGGCCCTACCGACTACCCTTAATGTCATTCAAACCAAAGCCCTCCGAATGGCATTAGGACTTCTACAATGGACTCCAAACATTGTACTTTTAAAATTGGCTGGACAGGAAATTTTATCAGACAAAATATGAAAACTGGCAAAAATAAGAATTTCCTTTCTCAAGTTTTTAATCAAACCTTTTCTCCATTATATAGCAATAACCCCGAGTCTCTGAATTTAAATATTATGGAAGAAGATAAAAATAATATTTTAAATGCACTAAATCCTTTGAATGCTATTAGTAGTCAAATTATCCCCATCCCCAGAATAACATCTTTTTCAATTCTCCCATGCAAAATAGATAACGATAACTTCAAATTTCAGGATAAAAATTTACCAATACAGATTATAAGGGGCTTATTTGATGAAACAATAGATCGTGATTTCCAAGGCTTCTATATAATAGCTCTACTGATGCTTCCAAAACTGAACAAATTACATCAATTTAAGGTATTACGGAAAATTCCTCTTTTGCCTACAGAATCAATCCCAATAATTCTATTTTCACAGCTGAAGCTCTGGCTATCTGTCAAGCTTTAGATGATCTGTCAGTTACACACAAGAATCAGCTAATTTTATCTGATAGTCTCTCTGTTCTCTCTGCTTTTCAAAATTATGCGATCAAATCTCATAGTGTCATCCATAAATTAGCTAACAAGATTTTCATTCTATCGCATTATAATTACCAGATAATTCTACTTTGGACTCCGGGACATTCAAATATATTGTGAAATGAACAGGCGGATAATCTCCCAAGATTTGTCACAGAGTCTAATATTTATATCGACTGGATCGCCTCAGAAGACATCAGCAAAAAAAAAAAAATAAATCAAGAGAGTTTTAAAAAGCAAATTTTAACTTCTGTTCAAGCAAATATTTTGAAAACTTGAGCAATATTCCAAACATAGGCTCGATCTCTAAGTGGACAAGTACTAGATGAGAAGAAATCCTATGCACTCGAATTTTCAGCAAAATGATCCTCACTCCTAGACTTCTACGAAAATTTAATTTATCAGACAACGCAAACTGTAGATTTGGTAATTGCTTAAACGATTTGGACCACATCTTATTAAACTGCAATAGATATATTCATCCTCGAAATCAACTAAAGCATTTTCTCAAAATTGATTCACACTATAACATTACTTTCAAAGAACTATTGGAGAAAGCTTTGTCAAATAGATTGCCATTCAGATTTTTTATCCAGAAAATGAAATATTTTGACATCTATTAATTTATAAATCCTTTAGTTTTTTCAGGGGATAATAGCCTTTGTTGCTCTATATCCCACAAAACCTGAACTGAACTTGTCAATGATGAATTTTACATTTCAATATTTCTTCAAGCAAAAACTTTAATAATAATATTAATTTTGTGGATTTTAAACAACTATTAAAGATTTTAATTGATAATTAAAAATGGTAGCAAATATTTCTCTCCTGTAATATTTGCCACCAATTTTTCTGATAAAAGATTTTCGCATTTTGTGCAGTGGTGGGCTGTAACAGGTACTAGCAAAAAATGTAATTTTTCGCCACCGCTACATACCCTTCTCCAGTTAGTTTGTTCAGATAATTCCATACCAATTACGAAAAAGTAACACCATTATGAAAGACTTCTTCTCCTTGGCTTTCTCTTGGGAGACCGCAGTAGCCCAATGATTATGGTGAAGAACTCGTGCCTGGCCTGCCACGAGTTCGAGCCTTATCGCCAGTGAATACCCAACATGTAGAGGGGGTGATGAACGCTAAATCTATCGAGGCTAAAATGTTCTTCCTTTGGTGAGGTGTAAAAGTTAGGAGCTGCGGTATGAGCTCAGGTGTCGTCCTCGTCACTTGAAAAGGAGTTCAAAATTACGAAGTCCCTCACAGCTTTCTAGCGCTACATGAATATAAATCTCACTCATACAGTGTGTTCGCATTTTGGTGCCATGGAAAACTCCCCCTGTATAAGTGTGGGACATGTTAAATCTGCCGAGATTCTAAGCCTTTACGGTGGCATGGTATGAAAGTTTGGAGATTTGGAGGCCAGCTCCTGTGTCGTCCTCTCACCATTTCTTTAAATTTACGAAGTCCATTCATTGGCAATAGTTCTTGTGTGAACTACTTCGAAGTGCGCCATAAATATAACCATATCACCTTAAATTATTTCTATTCTGCGTAAAATAAGTTTGATTGGAGACAAATTTTCAGTGATCGGTTATTTATTAAGATAGCACTTAGAAGCGGAGACAGGATGGAAATGAGGCTCAACACGTTGGCATGTTGCCGGTCTTGAGATGTTGTGTTGAGGACATGAGAACGAAGTAGATTTTTCTCTGAAGCAGATCTACTTTTAAAGAAAACATGATTCAAAAAGGGTAATAATGTTTGTTATACTGTTTACTAAATATTATAAAACCTTTTCTTACTGTATGCTTAAGTCACGCGCTACAGCATGAAAGGCATTAGAGGTAAAATTATGTTCAAAATGCCACATTACGCACTTTTAAAAGAATTTTTTTAAAAAAGAAACTAATAAAGCTATAAATTCGAAACCTTTTGTCTATCTTTACAACTAACCTCTCTTTACTCCACACCAATACCAACATACACACTTATTGTGCCAGGTTAATTGAAGCAAAGAAAAAATGTTGAGGTGCATCAATTCCTGCTTGACTGGCTATTAAGATATCACCCAATGCCACATGAAAGTTCCTGATTGCTCCCACATCACGTGTTGGTGCGTGATCGGCAGAGAAAGCCTTAATTTAGATTTCCCATTTTTCTAACTCTTGCTGTCAACATCCGAACTTCGAGTTGAGAAGATTCACTGCACAATGTGTCTTTATGGATTCGGGATTCAAACTAATGGTTCAATTGAAACATCGTCAGCGATGAGCTCGCGACTATGATTACTTGACTATCCAACAAGATGATAATACCATTTTGGAAAAATCTCTGCAAAAATATTTTCATCATCTTTTGAAAGAATTTCAGATTTGAAATTCTTCATCTTTCGCATTTTTCTCCACAATGCAACTTATAATATATGCCGACCAATCCACTCCGTTTTCGTTGGATACATTATTGTCATGGACAAAGACGAAGTTATTGACGTCGATTTTAAGAAGACATAGTACGATTCAATCGACCAAAATCGGTCAAAAATCAAATTTAATTTTTAGCCTAAACTTTTCTTCATATACTTTGCTATAACCTCACAAAATTTGAAAGCTCTAAATTTAAAAAACGCAGAATTATGATAGCTTTTACGTTCGTTTTTATTCACATCCCTACGGAAAATCAAAACTTCATACTGACTTATCTCAGAAAAGATAAAATAACTAGTTTGTTTTCATTTAAAATGCTAAGGCTTTTTTTTTTTTCTATTGCGCCTAATGCTTTGAATTTTTTTTTACCTATTGCTAATAGTACACGGAACAAAGTTGGTATGCATTTTTGAATCAAAGCAATATTTATTTTTTAAAAATAATTAAACTCAGAATTTATACATTCTTTAAGGAATTTTCAATAAACATTCATAAAAAGAAGTATTGTATGAATACCCATCACGTTAACACAAAACCCATACCAACTTTTATTATACATAGTTTGACGTATTTGTAAATCAAATTTCATGCATATACGTAAATTTTTGTAGGGGAGGAGTAGCATTTTAAAATCACTTCAAAAATGTTAAGTTTTTTCCTGAAAAATTACATGGCTAGCTTTTTAAGAAGTTTTGAGCACAAAATCTCTTTAACATGGTATACATACATAGGAGGCAACCAAAAATTTTTTAAAAATCCTTAAATTAAAAGTTTTTGCGTAAATCGTACCATGTCCTCTTAATCTCACCAACACAACTGACAAAATGGAGCATGAACACTCGTTCGAAGAAATAACTTTAGAGTAAGTTATTTCTTACGTTATTCATATCATAATCTTCGAATTTTGCTAGAAAAATAGTTACACTTTTAAAAATTCTCTAGACTCGTGCAGCGATTTTTGTATGAAATAAAGAAAATAATATATAGAAACAAATTTTATAATGCAGTAGAGTTTTATTAACGTCGGCCTGCAAAGCTGCACGAGGGTTCCTGGTGACGGACCCATGATGACATGAACTGGCACCCCCTCACCTAGCTTCCACACCAATGAGAGTACATTTGAACCCCGATAGATTTAATGTGCAGCGACTTCAACGAGGGTCTTCAGCGGCACTAGGGCGTGAATTCCAGACACCAGTCCGTGACCTTAACAACTAGGCTACCGCAGCCCTCTTAATGCGGTAATATTGAGGTGTAAGAATACTTAACATGTTGTAATAAATGTTTAAAAGTGGAAAATGATAAAAATATTAAAAACCTGCCGCTACAGAAAAATTTATGTGTGAAAGAGCTATCGTTTCAATCAAAGCTTTTTTAAAGTGGGTTTTCTTAGACAGTTAACCAAGAAAATCCTTCGAAGATGTCTTCAAGAGGCTTCAAGACATCTGAATCCTTTCAAGATTCCTTCGAAAATTAATCTTTGTCGAAATTAACGTTTGAAAAAGATCGATTACCGTTTACTGAGAGAATATCTCCCAAGTTGTATTTTTAAAAAATGAATAAAATAATGATAATTTTTGCCTTTGTAGATTTTGAAAATAAACATTAAGAATTTAAGAGGTGTTGGAAAGTTAAAATCTGATTAATTAACAATTAGAGATTTTTACATTTTCAAATTGTATAGAGTTTAACCTTTCTAAAAATACCTTACTTTAGTCTCCAGGGTAGTTAGAAGTCCTTAAAAACTATTTTTAACTAATAGATGAAACTGGGCCATGCCCATTTGAATGGCAAAAATGTAAACGAAGTACTTCGTTTTTAAGCTTAAAAAGTTGAACGTCTGATATAAACCAAACCATGTATCTTTTATTGTAAATTGAGCCTTTTACTTTTTTTTTTATTTCCAAGTCGATTAGAAGCCTCTCACTGAATACATTAAAAATCAATTTATTTCAAAACTTAAATTTTGATGTTCGATGTTTCTTTTCTGAGGAACTACTGTTCACAGGTATATAATTTTTTATGATATGTATATTTATAGCGATGGATAATATATACTAAAATGAACTTTTGTAAAAAACTCAAAAATTTATTTTTTACAAATTTTTATGTGAAAATGGGTCAAACTTAGCAAAATTTGATAAAGTATTTCATAAATTATTAAAAATTCAAAATTAGCTAAAAGTGGTATAATGAGAAACGTTTACTTTAATTGTATGAAACATTTCAAGCATGTACATATAACAGATTTTGAGTAAAGGTGCATTGAAAGGAGCCAATTTAACAGTGCCGATATATATATATATATATATATATATATATATATATATATATATATATATATATATATATATATATATATATATATATAGAGAGAGAGAGAGAGAGAGAGAGAGAGAGAGGTTTCCAACTCTCCTCTTAATCCCAATTACATGTGTTTTAATTTTTAAAATAATTTCATTGATTCGACATGTACATTTTGCCCAAATGATTTTGAAAACTACAAGATTGGTCAGGAAAATGCATGAGGAAATTTAAATGAACAAAAAATCGTACTGATTTTCTAAACACATTCTACATTTAAATAAACGACGAAAATTTATTAGTAAAAAATAGCACCCCCCACAGAGAAAGAGAGAGAACAGTAAATCCCAAAATTATTAATAAAAACTATATTAGTTATTTGCTTAAACCAAACAGTTAGCTAATATGGAAAAAAATAGTTAGAAAATTTTCAATAAAAAATTACTGAGCAATTTTCTTAAAAAGTGTTTGAAAAACATTTAAGTAAGGGCAAACATTTAACTTAATTTTCGTTTTAAAAATGTTAGAGCAAACGATGCAAAATGTTGCGTAAATAAAAACTCTAGTTTCCTTTTATAAGTCATACATCGAAATTTGCAGCTATATCTTATCTGTGAGGAGGGGAAGATAGAACAATAATTTTATACAAAAAAAAACGAGATCGGGCTATAGAGAGGGGAAAGAAACATGTCTTAAATCAAAAATAAGTTGAATGGAACAAATTTCGAAAAAGGGAAATTTTTTGACACAATTTTAGAAATCACTCACATTGTGCGTGTTCAAACACACGCACACAGAAATGCTGGTGTCATGAGGAAAAGAGAAAGCCCAAGCAACACCGGGGTAAGCGGTGGAGGGGTAGGGGGTGGAAGTCATTTTGAAAAAGAGTATTAGAAGTGCTGATTTTGGGAAGGAAACGGAAAATTTATAAAAGTAGAGAATGCCCGTGCAACGCCAGGCCCTGCAGCTAGTTTAATTTAGTTTTCACTTTAAAAATGTTAGAGCAAACGATGCAAAATGTTGCGTAAATAAAAACTCAAAAACAGAATTGAAACTAAAGAGAGAGAAACTTTTTTCTAGGATTATTTGGCCACAAGATGTATTTTTAAGAGTGTTCTGAAACATATAATGCATAATGAAAAACATTTTACACAATTAATTTTTAGAACTGACATCGATATTTTTAATTGAATACACTTTTAATATCGGAACGGTCGCATGAGGCACTGAGTCAACCCAGGCTCACGAAATTGTTAATTCTGGGAAAACTGTTTATTCGTTAACAGTGACCTTGACAGTATCTTCCTATTAGACAGTCTTAATGGGAACTAAAATGAATTTGTCGCAAATATGCCTCTTTTCTGAGAGTGGCAAACGTTTTTTCACAGTCAAGGTACTTGTTTTGATCGAGTTCCCTGTGCAACCGCTTTTGTTCAAAAATATTTTCTATGAACATGCTACATTTTCCCCTATGAACAACTTGTGGTTTTGATTGCTGTGTTGTACAACTTATTATGGTTTATAAATGTAAATGAGCAGAATATAAAAAAGGGGGCATCTGTGATCTCTATTGAAGGAAGTTGAAACTGATCAAGCAATTGAAGAACCTGCTGAAATAATGCATATTAATCAAGATAGCGAAAGTAAATATGAGAAAAGTGATAGACATGAGACGTTTGAGTTGAATTGAAATTTTCAAATGCTGCCTAATGAACTTTATGAAGAAAGCTATGAAACCATAAATGTAGCACTTCGCCTTGTCAAAAAGACACAAGGAAGAAAAAGTTCAAAATATTTGTAGATCATCAAACAACAGCGAAACTACAATAACGTGAACGAAATTACAGTTTTGCTGAAAATAACGTTCCTGTATTGTTAACAAAACGTGTCTGTGATTTATATCCTTTATTAAGGACACGCACATTTAGAACATTTTCTTTAGTTTTATTGGATTTTTTCTCGAATTATCAAAGAAAAATTGAAAAGTCCTTGAAAGTAGGTAAGTATATTTTCTTTTAATTAAATTATTCACTGGAATTGTGATTTTTATCGTGTATAGTAAAAATAATTATAAAATAAATTATAGTTTTAAAATAAACTAAAAAACACGCTTTTATAGTGAATCGAACTAAAAAGTAAAAAAATAAAAATATATATTTCTTAAAAGTAACATATACAAAATTTAATACTTATCTTGTTAATTTGTACGGTTTGTAGTTATGATCGTATTGTAGCTTTAGTACCCCAAAAGTGCATTATTATTGCATTCAATACATTATTATTTGGGGGGCGATAAAATTATGTTTGAAAATTGGGTAGCCAGTAGTGAAAGTTTGAGAACCATTGATTTAGCACATATCTTGAAAAATAAAAATGAAACAAGGAATGTGATTATTTGTGTGCAACATTCAAAGTGCAGAAAATAATAAATCCTCATACTATAAGAAACTGAAGTGGTGTTATATAAAATATTATTTTATTTATTCAGTAAAATAATTTGTTTTCTGAGCTTCGATTCTTAATTGTTTGTTATAGGAACTGCTAAGATTCAATAAATATCGATTCAATAAATATCGCAATATGCACCGTAAAAATAAAATGTTTATTTTTTTATCAGAATATATAATACGAATGCCGAGAAAAAAAAAAATGTATTTATATGTACCCTAAATTTCATTTTACAGCCTTTCTTTCTACATTTGGAAACCTTAGCGTCTATTTCGTATTTTATACTTAAAATAAAAATGATTTTCCCTTACTTACGAAGTAAAGTTGTGATGCTATTTTTAGTACCTACGGAAAAATGCTTAAAAAGCTTTACTGAACTTTTGACTCAGTATATTTTAAGTAAAAGATTGCGCCGCTGAAAAAAAACTTTCTATTCAATTATCAGATTATTTATAAGCTTCATGAAAAAAATGTCATGAAAAACTTTCATATATTTTTGTGCGCTGGAGGATTTGAATTCCCAAAGGAAAATTTGAGTTAAGAAATTTATTTTTGAGCTTTGAAAAAGGAATTTGATGCTAAGTATTCAATAGATAATTTCTATTAACAGTTGAGTTGGGGTTGCCTTCTCAGTAAAGATTTTCATATATAAATATATTCAAATGTATTACCACTGTAACTTCCAACCGCACAATTGTTTCATTCATTTACAGAAATGAAGACTTAAATTGTAGACAAGATACATTAATTTGAAATTTGAGAACTTTTTCCAGATATAAAAAACAATATTATTTATCAACTAAAAAAACAAAAACACATATCAAATGCTGCAAATAAAGCAATAGTCTACATCAAGGATCGGCAACCTTTAGCTGCGGCGTACCAAACTAATCTCTCAATATGATTCAGCATGTCGAACAGTAGGGCATGTTTGAAAGAATTCGATTCCCTTGATAATGAATGCAGCGCTAGAGAATAGAAGTTAATAATACAGAATTATAGTTTTATTGTATATTAATTTTGCATTATTTTAAGGTATTTCATAACATAAGAATAAACAGCACAAGATATAACTATTTCTTTGCCAAAATATGAAATATTTTGAAAAGAAGCATTTATAAATAACTTTATTTTTAACATAGAGAAAGAAGTCTTTGTAAATATTTTATTTTAGAAAATATATTCTGTAAAAGCTCGTTTTTTTTTGCATTTTGGAATATTTTGTTAACCCAACACCGTCGATCAGGTGGCATCAGAAACAACATCAACATATTTTGTTAACTTTTCCAAAACAATTATTTTTAGAATTTATAGACAATTTAAATAAAATTATATATATTTCTTTTGTCTGGTAAGTTTCATTAGAAAACAAATTTGGTATATTGAAAATTATTTTTGATTTAATTTCAATAAAGCTTCATATATGTATGAATACCAATATTTCAACTTTACTCTGTATCATATCTCAACTTGCCTTTCTCATTTTATTTTTAGTTATTCGTCTTGAATTTAGCTACTCATTTTAATTTAATTTTTTTGTTACATTTGAAGCCTTCTTATACCTTGTAAATAAAACATAAAAAACATAGTTTCATCAAAACATTTGACTACGATATAAGTCATTTTTAATCGAAAAAGAACGCCTTCAATAAAAATTAATTTATTTCTTACAGTTAATTAATTTTCAGAATTAAAAAAAAAAAAAATTAATTTTTACTGAGTTATTATAACAGATATAATACAAACTTCATAGAGAACGTGAATCCCTTTTGTATACAAATTTATGATTTTTTATATTTTTTATTATGACTCGTGGAATCCCTGAGTATACCTCGTGGAACCGTTTGATGGCTTTTTTAAATTAAAATAAATGTATCAATAAATCTACGCTAAAGTCATGGCCCCGAACTTGCGACAGGCGTTGCTTTCTTCAAGTATTGAGGCAAAGTACTTGAGTAGAGCGACCGATGCACTTTTAACTCTTTCATGCTTAGTGGTACATTTGTTGTACCAGCAATTCTTATTCGTTTTTTGTGTGGTGGTACATAAAACATACCACTTGTTTAAATGCCTCTGAAATTGATGATAGATGGTACATTCTCTGAACCATTACAGAGATCAACTCCTAGCAGTTACTCAAGTTTCCACCAAAGGTCAGAAGCTAATTGCGTGCAATGGGATTATATAGTAGTTCATTTTTTGATCAGCTGTGAGTCTGTTGAGTAATATTTTTTGGAAGTGACTGTGTTGTGTGTGTATTTTTAAAGGCAAGTGAAAGAGATTTCCGTGATGTTTGATACAAATCAGGTAAGAACATATATTATGTATCTAAATGTCAATATTACAAAAATTAGTACCTCACATGTGCATCGCTAGTATGAAAACATGAGTCAAAAATATACCACAACACTATTGAAGGTCATCTTCTTTGGTAAAATAGTGTGAAGTTAATATTCAGTCACTCACTTCTCTAATGCAGCGTTTCTAATGTCCCTTAAGGGGGCGTGATAACTCTACGCGAGCATATTAAGAAGTCCAAAACAAAAGAATATTTTTAAAAATTATTAATTTACCTTAAGTAACAAAAAAATGCTTTCTGACATAATAAAAAATAAAATACACATTTACACTGATACAATACACTTATAAATGAATCAGTCTATACAATGTATTTTATAATTAATTTAACAATACTAAGTTAAGAACAAGTTTGATAATTACCAGCAACCTTATGGGTTTGTATTTAAACTTATCTTGATAATTTGTACGGTTTATAATTAATCTCTTAATTGCTGAATAAAATGTACGCGATTCACTCTACAATGCCACCTTTTCCCATCTAGTTGCTCTTATGAGATGTGTTTGGGGGGCGGAGAAAAGGGATAAATAAGCAAATCCTCTGAAATAAGTAAATCCTTCGCAAACACTATCAATGTCCTTTTATTGGTTTTTTATTTTTTAGCTTTCGGAATAATTTTATGGACACTAGTGCACATAAAAGATCGTACTTCGGGAAGATGTATATATACGTCCAGAGATTAATACTTTAGCTGAGCGAGAAGTTTATATATATACGCCGATGGCACTTTAGAGACTAAAGTTGTATTGTAGCTTTAGAGTCAAACAATAGTATTATTGAATAATTCAATACATTGTTATTGTATGGAGGGGGGAACAATGAAACTTATGATTGAATATTGGGTCGAGAATATTGAAAGTTTGAGAGGCACTGCCTTAACCGCATATCTCATTTACTGTATCAGAATGATGCAAATTACTCTTTTTTTCTCCCTTCTTATGAAATAAATGCCATTTTACAAGTATGCAAGTAGCTAAAAATATTGCACAGATTTGAACCAATGTTAAAATGTTTAAGATTGTTATTATGTTATATCAATATGTTTAAAGACATATATTGATGGGGGGCCGCCTTTCCATAAGGATTACAACAGTAATTTGTATATCGGCCCTGTTGTTGTTTACAAGCAGAGGAATTTCTGGGAGTGCCTAAAAAAAAAAAAAAAAAAACACACACACAAGATCCTCGATTTACAACAATACCGCTAACTCAATTCATCGAAAATCCTCTAATTAATAACTCAAATACAATTCTATAACAACAACCTAAAATTCTCAGTAACCTTAAAATGATTCCTCGATAATCCAAAATTGCCTTTACCTCCGATCGTACACATTTGAAGCCTCAATAACGCCTTTCCATAAGGATTACAACAGTAATTTTGTATATCGGCCCTGTTGTTGTTTACAAGCAGAGGAATTTCTGGGAGTGCCTCTCACCCCACCAAAAGGGTGACGCATTTCCACGCCTGGAAGAAGGCAATGTACCCATAAATACATCATGATATGGGATGTTTTTTTGGGAATTCCCGCGTTTTGGGGGAGTCATGGACCCCGGGAAGATATCCCTCCGCTGACTTCAGACCAATCAGAAAAGCTGATTGTGGGTCGAAAAAGAATCCTCTCCAGAATACAGGGGTAAACCGCCGCGAAATATAAGCGCTTGCACGACGAATTTAGTCACTCTCTGACACGAATTTTATCACCGAATTTGGTCTGACGACCCCTTTTTCGAATACCGAGATTGAGAATCTCGAACATGGCCACCAAGATTCCTCTCTCTCAGATCCTAATTCAGTTATAATCATGTATATCCCTTATTTAACGTAATTTAAATGTTATTGTAAATAAATTAAGTGTTAATTTAAAGAACGGCTTTTTAATTTAGTGTCCTGTTTTATTTGTCATTAAAGATATAATGTTTAAATTTAAGCTATAGTGTGACGCCAATTGATAAATTAGAACCTGGGTATTATAAAATAGATAATAAGAATAAGATTAAATTAACTTAAGTTAACCGGGCGTCGCATTAATATATATATATATATATATAATGACCTTCATTCTTTTCAGCAAAGTTTTAATCAATAATGCGAGAGGAATAAATAATGAAAGAGGATATTATAATGCTTTACAAAATTGTTCTTCATTATTGTACTGGTTATTACGTACATTGCACACTTTCCACAACATATATAATTTTACTTTAAATCGCTCAGATTTATTACTGTACAAAGGTGCCAAATTCTTCATTCAAGCATATTTAAATTAATTGCTAATCTGGAATAATGCAAATTAATCATTTTGAAACAAAGTAAATGCAAAAGAATTGAAAAGAAATCTGAAAGAAAGAAGCTGCTTCGGATAATTATATTTTTAGTTTTTCATTCCTAGCTGTTATATCTATCACATTTTTGACTAATTTTGAAAAATAAATAAATTAGAATTTGTTTTCATCCGGGCCGCCATTACCAAGCTGCAAGAAGACGCCTACTATGATTTGTCTGAACATGTCTGATGCGTATTTTGGATGATGCTCGCAGTGTTTTAAGAGTCTCCGAGGTTTTAGACACTCAAAGTAAGAGGACGGCACGACATGACGAAAAAGACCATGATCTTTCCTGTCCACGAGCAAGACGACTCGGACAATTAAGACATGAAATTTTTAATCATCTAAATAACTTTTAAATATTTTGCAAATAAATTCAACTTCGAAACAGCCACGAGGACCAAGGCCTACTGTGCCCATCTCAGTATACGTGACCTTAGGCCCTGAGGTGCATGAGCTGATGTTCCGGTCTGATGGTCTGTCTGGTGCAAAAAACCCCCAGTGTTAAGTTCCCAAGCTAGGTTGGTACTCATTTATCGACCCACTGAAAGGATGAAAGCCTGAGTCTAACTTGCTCAGACCATGGTTTGAACCTCGGACATGTGGCGTAGAATCGCGATGCACTACCACTCAGCCACTGGGCTTCATTTTGTTAATAATAATGCATAACTAAACCAAAAAATTAACTGAAGATTAATTATCTTTGTTATGATGGTCTATCATCACTGACAAATCCCATATATAAATGTGTGTGAGAAGAAAAAGTCAGAACTTCAAAGCACTCATTTTTATCAAATGAGCTCCAGCGTTTGAAGTTTGTAATGCGTGAAAATTTTCTTCACCCTCGATATTTTATCAATTTTTATTTAATTTTTATTAATTTATTGGCTAAGGGATGTATATTCGTAGTCACAGAACTGATATAGGCACTGGAGAAATTACATTTTTATCATTTGACCCAAATAATAAATTGCTGCTTAAGAAGGCGACGAACAAAAATAATAAAAAATCAAAACTATACATTTTTATTTGTATTTTTACAACAAGTCCTACTCACCTAGTTTACTCTTAATTCACTTGTTGATGTTTATTAATTCTTTTAAGGGTTTTTTTGCGGAAAAACAATGTTTAAAACAAATTAATAAATAGATAATTTACGAATAAGAAAAATTTATGAATACGGTAAAAGTAATTTATGAACATGAAAGGATATATACATTGTATCTATTCTTTCTGTTTATTTTGAAAACTGCAGCAAAGCGAACTATCCTCGTTCTTATGACTAACAATTCCTCTTTGGAAATCTTTGGTCCTTTAAAACTAATTTATTTGTGTAACACAATGAACAACACAAATTCAATCAATCCAAACTATTAAAGGTGCCCAATTGAAGCAATATATAAATAAATAAAGTGGCACGTGAAGTATGAGAAGACTTTAAATACCAGTACATTTAATTCAGAATCGAGTTCACTATCTTCCAAGCTATCTAATCTATAGTGACCAATTGTCACTTTAATTATTACAATTATCAAATATCTGCGCTACTCTATAAATTTGATTTAAGCACTGATCCGCTAATAATCTATCCTATCTCTTACTTTCTCTCTATCTTGTTTAAAAGCTACACATAGTAGACCTAATTTACATAATCACGTTCTCTTCTTCAGAGGGTGTGTTGTTAATAGTTTTAAAGGACCAAAAATTTCCCAAGAGGATTTGTTAGTCAGAAGGACGGATAGAACCGTCACAAACTCCAAAGCTTGAGTAATGTGTCTGTTAAGGATATAGATGGCGCTGCTTCGGTAGTGACGCTATATAAGTGTGACGTGACTGGGAGAGGAGATGTAGTTTGAGTGAGGTGATGTGAGGTGTAAGATATGGCTAGTGGTAAATAAAGTTATTTGTTATTAGAGAGTGGTAGAGTTTTATTGTAGATAGTTAGCGTCAATCAGTACAGTGTCATTTCTGTCATTTTAAGATCTTAAACTAAATATCCAAACAGTTTGCTTTTATGAAAGAAAAATAATTAATATATAAATCTGCTAAATTCTTTAAAATTTTGAATTCTCTTAAGTGAAAGTTTTTTTCAGTTTAATTAATTACACCTTTTTTTTAAAGTACGCTTTTACAAAAAAAAGTGTCATATTATTTTGTTTCTAATTTGCCATTTATCTCTCCTAAGTCTTAATTAATAGTCAGGGCTTTTGTTGCAGTGTAGCTAAATGAAGCTGAAGCAATAAATATGTTGTACCTCGATGGCTCAGTGTTACAAGCTAAGGAATTATTAATTAACTAGCTGGCATACCCGTTCTTCGCCCGGGTGAATTGAAAAATTAAAGAATACAGTTTGAAGGATAAAGTTTTTAATGAGTTAATTTTACGTGAATTGTGGAAATTAAACAAAAAAATGTTTATTGTATATATCAGCAGAACAAAAAAACCCATATTTGTTAAATTCTATGTCTGAAGATTTATAGCTGATAAAAAGGATTTTGTTTATTTATAATCGTAACTCTCGTGTGGTACAATTTTTGAAAACACCTTCCTAAGCTGATCTCTGTTCCTCAAAAGTAACACATTGTTACAAATTTTGTGTAATGAAGGCTTAAAATAGTGTAAATAATTTATATCTGGATGTACAATACTTTAATATTACTTTCTGTTGTATTTATTTTATGCTAAAACTGTAATATTCGCAAGTAACGTCGTTCCTTACAATAAAATGGCAACATAGCAACATGTTGGCGATAGAGCCAAGTTGGCAACATTTTTGCCGACCATGTTGGCAACTTGGGATTGATTGAATGGTGCAGAAGTTGATATGCTGTAGAGCCACTTGGTGTGGATCTGTAACACAGAGGATAGCACAAAAACCTTCTCCACAAAAAATACATATACATGCCAATTTTCATAGTGATCGGTTGAACGGTGTTCGAGTGATGCGATTTCAATATAACCATCCATTTTTATATTTCTTGATGATGGATGCATACTACATTACTGAATAGAAGTATCATTTATTGAAGAATTTTTTAATGCTAGAGAGAGTTTCTCTAAATTGTCAATGTTTGTGAGGGAATTTCAATAAAAGCTTTGTTTTTTCTGTAACTTCATTTTTATAAGTGAAATTTATGACAAGTCTTGTTTATATCTCTTTTCTTTTTTGTAAAAATTGATTATTATCAAATTAAACTAATTCATTATTACACCAACTGTATTTCAATATACTTTATACGTATTTAGCTATAATAAAGGTAATAGTTCACATAAAAATATAACGCAATGCAAAACATAATAAATTTGTTAAACTAGAAATTTAAAGTTGCGGGTCTCAGTTTTAGTATTGTAAGAATATGCAAGGAAGAATAGAAAAACAGCTTAAAATTCTGAAATTTCATTTCTTTTAATTTTATTATGATATGTTTTTGATTATAGAAATTTATTCATAAGGTATTGCAGTAAATGAATGAAATGTAAAATAACTAATAGCATCTATATCCCAAGGACGTAGAATCCTGTAAAAATTAGTGCAAATGTTGTAAATGTAAAAACTTCATTATTCAATAATAATCCTGTGGCAGCATTAGCCTAGTGGTCAAGGTCACGAACTCGTAACTGGTATGTCATGAGTTGCAACCTGATACAGCTGTGGAACCACCGTGCAGAAGGGGCCGTTGCACGCAAAATATCGAGTCTCAAACGTCCTCCCGTTGGTGTGATGTGAAGTTACTCGTAGGAGGTATGCCAGCTCAGGTGTGGTCCTCGTTACCTCACAGTGGCTCAAAATTACGAAGTCCATCCCTCGTGTGATTTAAATGTAACTCTCACTTACAATAAATGTCCAAATAAGATAACAAAAAAATGCATGTTTTATCTTGTTAAGAGAAACTCTAGTGTTATTTAAAAAAAACAATTTGTGTTTTTTATTTATTTATAACTCTTTAACACCCAACCCGCACGATCGAGTTGGTTAGATATTCTTGCCATTTTGCTTCTGGAAAAGTAATATGTAAGAAAATCCTCGTATCTAACGATTGAGTGAATTTGCGAAAGTATAAAGTATCAGTTCTTATCAACAGACGGTGGTTGTAGACCATTATTTACTTTCAGGTGGCAAAATTTAAATCTTTGTTCAAATACCACGAAAACACGTCTTCATTTTATCTGTCGTAGAAAGGTAATTATCCATATAGTTCTAATTGCTTCGATACAAATTCTGGTATTAATGTTTAAATAATTGTAAAATAGAGAAAATATTAATTATGCTCTATAGTATTGCTTGTAAGACTCGGGATTTCGTGACTCGCACAATAGTGAGGGTTAGGCGTTATTTGAGTCACTGCAGCTATAGAGGTAAGTTTCTGCCATGTGAGTTTTATTTTTTGTTTCAGTAATGTTGATAGAAGCCTAGTAAAAACGAAATAAATTGTTATATAATTAATACATTTCCTTTGAGGTTGCCAGCGACGAGTCCTTGTTTTCTTTCTCTCTCTTTTTTGCAATTAATTTTCTCTTTCACACATTTGATGAGGGGTATCGCATTTTCATCCTTTACACAGATAACTGCAACCATATCTCTTCAATATCTCTCCCCTCCAAAAAAATCTCCGGGTTTCGGTGGCAGTTGGTATGGTGAGTTTAAAAATTTTTAATTTTGAAATAATAAAAACTTTCTGATTCGTTTTATTATTTTTCATGAAATACTGTGCTAACTTTTAACCCAAAACTTTTTCAAGTGTCTAAAAGAAGAATCCTCACACAAGAAGAAATTTTGCGATTGATGAATAAATCAGATTAGACTTACATCAGAACTTAGTGATCTCTCGGATGATGACAATGCTGAGAACAAAACCTATGAATCACGTATACTGGAAGGAGAATCAAGTTCAGATGAGAGCGATGAAGAAAAACGTGGAAATATTTTAAATGGAAAGACAATTTTGGATCATTCTTTACCATAAAAGTCTCTTGAACACATTCATTTCATTAATTTAGCTAAGCAAATTCCTGGTTTCAAAGTACAATAAGATGCAATATATCAAATAACATTCCTTCAAAAATCAAAATGCATCGCATAAAATTTAAGTTAGAGATAGCTGAAGCGTTAGCAGCCTCTCCACTTACTAAAAAGTATTTTAACTGATGATGAAGATAA